>JAWLRI010000306.1:43815-67042 GCA_034781795.1 Crypturellus tataupa | reverse complement strand
CGGCTCCCGGGCCGCCAGGGGGCAGCACGAGCCCGCGGGAGCCGCTGGGCGCGGGGCCGCCCGCGGATCGCGGTGACCGCGGAGCGTCCGCGTGCGACACCCGCGGCGACGGGGACAGCGCGGGTCGCCGGGGCTGTCCCCGCGGATGAAACGCCTAATGCAAATCGACCCTTCCTGCGTTCTGCAGGAGACCGTGCAAATCCTCCATCTTCAAACCGAGAAGGAATGCGATCTGCCCTCCTGCTGCGGCCTGAGCGGCGTCGAGTGCTCCGCGATATCTGCTCCTCAGAAAGCGCGAGTGATGTAAGACTCGTGAGATTAAAAACATGTTTACACCGCGATTTGTTTGCTCTCCAGTTGTCGAGCCTCCGGGCCGCCCTCAGGTCATGTTTCTGAGCTCTTCCCCGGCACCGTTGCAAAACCTGGTGTCGAGCCAGGGCGGTTAGCGGGGCTGGCAGGGCCGGGAGCCGCCGTTCCCGCAGATCGAGGATGATGCAGGGGAGCCCTCGGCAGCCCCGCTCTCTGCTGCCCACTACCCATACACGAAGTAAAGCTGGAGCAGCAGGAAAGCAATATTTTCCCCCACTTTCCCCTTAGATCTATCCCAGCTGGAGGAATCCCCGCTGATAACTACAATAAAGACAGGCAGTTATTAAATAGCACTTTTTATTTATTTATTTATTGCGCTTGCGGGTCAGTGGCTGCTCGTAGCCTCCCCCTTTGGCGATGGCACTGAGCCTGCCCTCTGGGATACACCTTTCCCCATGGATTTTTGCAGGCTGGTAACTTGTCCACAGGTTAGCACCGAACTTTGTTTCTCAGAACCCACAAAATTGTCGCTCACTCCCTGTTACTACCTTGCAGCTACTCAAAGGGCTTTTAAATGCCAGTAGTTTCTTCTTTCTTATTCGACGAAGCGAGTCCAACATCTTTAATAACTCCTTTCCATTTTTCTTTCCAGCTGAGTAATGCAGAACTTGCTTTTTCCTGGGATAATCCATAGAGATGGATATTGGGCAATGAAAATGCAGAAGGAAGCCAGGATCATGGGACCTCACTGGACAAGCAGGAGGTAAGAATTTTATGTTCTGTGTTATTTCTGCAATGACTGCTGTTTGTGCACCTAACCTTGCGACAAAGCAAAAACGCTGCCAGAAGAGTGTTATTACCTGAGAAACTGTTTATTTTCTTTGACATTTATAAACTGGCAAAGAAGCAGCAACTTTAATGGGAAGAAGTGGGAATTTCCCTGTCCTGTGTGCAGGTATCACTCAATGCTCAGCAGCTGAAGTGTCTGCATATCTTGTCCCCTTTGCTGGAATCGTAGTGACCATTTCCTCTGGGAATTTGGTGCTGGAAACTGCTGAACAAATGCCCGTTGTGTTTTGTTGGCACCCGCTGCAGGTGTGATCCCCGCTCAGAGCCGACGCGGTGGCAGCGCTGCCCGCCCGGGCACGGCCGGGGGACCCTCCGGGACCCGCCTGGTCCTTTGGCCCAATCCCGAGGGCTTCAGAGCTCCTTCAGCTCCCAGGAACTTTGGCTGGAGTGAAGGGTCACTCGGTACCTCCCGGGAGGAGGCCCTGAGCGATCGCAGTGTTTAAAATTAATGGATTTGAGCATGAGAATCTGGCCTGGGAGATTTTAATCTGCACTTACTATTTTTAGCTTGCGCTTGAAACGGATTCAAGTAGCTCTTTTCTGCCTTTGATACTGCATTACTGTGTTAGAGCCTTTCCTATTGTTGGCCTCACAGGCGCCAAGTCCATCTTCGGTCTTAAGACAACTGCAGCCAATGGACTGAGCTCAGGGATGAATCTGGCCAGGGATAATTAAAATAATAAATAAAATAACAAAATGAAGATACATAAAGCAAAAGCTTGGGCTTGGACTGGTTTCTGAGACTCTGAAAGTAATTTAAGTAATCCAGGAGAAAATATGCAATGAAATCTGTTTTCCATTATTGCATGAGTTGGTATGTCTTAGAATTTGATCAAAACCATTTTTTTAACTATGATGAAGACAGCACAGCTTGAAAAGATCCACAGATTTGAGATTTTTTTTCAATATAACCTTTACAAATTGTTGTAGACTTGACTTTCTCTTCATTTACTGATAAAATTTGCTGTGGCTGTCTTGATCTCACAGCAAGTGAAAATAATTAGTGACTGCGTTCTGGTTACAGGTATTTTTGAAGGAAGCGATGGTAGAAGCCCTTATCGAGACGTGCGTGTGCGATAGCTTCTTCCAGCCCCTGTTTGTGGTGTATGAACATGGGCGTGCGGCTGCTCTCTGGGACAGGCCTGTCCTGCTCGGATTTCCCTGCTGTGACGCCGTCCCACCCGCACAGCAATGAGCAACGACGTGCAGAGCCCAGCGTGGAGGGAACCCGGATAATCCAGCACAGCAGCGAGGGAGCAGGGCTGCAGGAATCCGCTCCCGGGCCGGTTGCTTCTCCCCTTTGTGCTCCCCTTGCATTCCTGTTCCCACACCATCAGCTGATGCCTTTTCTTTCCTAGCTTGTAACCACATCGTGTTCTTGCTGAGGGATGTCCTTGCCCGTTCCTCCGAGGGGATTTCTTTGCAGGCTTCATCCATTCACACAAGGATCAAGTAATAGAGCACTGCGTTTCACCAGGCCAAGATTTATCAAAGGCCATCGAGGACTGTGAATGTCATTGACCAGGAATGGGTCAGAAAACAAGAAGTCTGTTTCTTATTTTCTCCCTTGGTACTACAGGGAATTCTGCCTCAGAGAATTTATGAAAATGTCAATAAGTCAAATAAGAGTGTTCCGGATGTTCACAGTAATAATTCACCAGCTGGCAGGGCTCGTCTGTTTACATCCTCCATAAGCATCTCATGGGACAGAATTAAGCCTGGTTTGGGGTATTGGATTGAGAGCAGCTCTTGGGGCATCTGCCAGTACGTTTCTATTCTGTACAAAGTCAACTGTCGCTGCTGTTTTAAGCTAAAATGAATAAATGGGCTTGAGGTCTATTTTTTACTCAATTGGGAAACTCATTTTGTAACTTTAAAGGCAGTTAAGATGATGGCTCTTTCTGAACCCTTCTGATGCTGCTGAAAACAGAAGCTGCAGGCTGGTTAGGTCAATGCTGTCCCATTTTGTGTACAGGCCAGCAGAAAACCCAGCAGGTCCTTCCAGTGCCTTGTTCAACGGACTGAGCAGCCGGCAGGAACGAGGGGAGGAAGGGAGGCTGCGCAATCCAACAGTTGCAACTTCAGTAGTTTGAACAATTGACACTGACCAGAAAAATTCATTTCTAGAGCAGTTTCGAGTCGCATCCTCGCTGCAATGCTGCTGCCGAGCCAGCAAGGAGGCGGCCGGGAACACGGCAGAGCTCTCCGCATCTCGCTCCCTCCGCAGGTGTGTGCAGGGGAGTTGGCCCTTGCTGCTGGGACATTTCCTCCCGCAAGGGCAGAGATGGGAGATTAGGCTCTCCTAGACCGCTATTCCAACAGCAGGGAAAACCAGCGTTCGAATAAAACGGTGGGGGATAGCTCAGTAGTGGCACTGTCGCGAGGATGCGGAGGCTTCCGCAACCACAAGCTGAACATGAGCCATCGGCTGGCGCTTTTAGAGAAGACTAAGCAGGTACCAGCAGGGAAGTCCTGCGAGACACAGCAGCCTTACACCTCTTGGGAAGGTATTGGGAATGGGGCACACGTGCGCTTGGTGCTGCGTGCAGGGGACGGCAGCATTCCTTTGGGAAGGCCGAAGCACGGGAATCTTTGGTGGCACTGGGAAGCAGCACACAGGAGTGGATTGGAAAGGAGAGAAATATTGATGCCTCCTGTTGGCTCCTGAATGCCTCCAGAAATGTTGATGCCTCCTGTTGGCTCCAGAAGAATTTCATGTTCCCAGTGTAGTACTGGGACTGACTCTACAGAAACCAGGAAAAATCAAAAGAAATATTAAAAAAGGAAAGAAAGAAGGAAAGAAAGAACTGACCATTGCTGTGAATTAGACTGTCAGAGTTATAATTCCTAAGACAGACAATTTCAAGAGGATTTTGTAAGCATCTAAACCTTACACTTCAAAAACAAACCTATCTTAATGAATGAGGGAGGGAAAGGGGATGGTCACACCTCTCCCCGGAGGGGATTTGTGAATTTGTGGGGGATGCTGCATGTAGACGGCATGTGTGTAAGATCCATAGGGCTCACCGGAGACTCGCTGGGGATATGGAGTGCTGTAAATGCCTGAAATTCTTTGGATTTAAAGGAGCTGTACCCATTTTGGGGCTGGGATGTTCTGCTCCAGAGAAACGTGTTGAACTGATGCTCAGAGTGAGCAGAGAACCTGCAGCCGCTTGTGTGTGCTTCTCGGCTGCCAGCAGTGCCGCCTACCCAGAGCGGCTCCTCCGTGATGGATGAGTGCTGAAAACTTCCATGAAGTCACTGAAACTTTTAGATTGCTTCTGTCATCCCAGAAAATGCGGATCGAGGAATTAACTTGGGAATCTTGAAGAGTTCTCTCCCCAGTTTAAAGGAGAATAACCCCTGCCTCTGCGCTCTTTGCACATTTTCCTGCTCACAAGGGTTTCTGCAGGTACTCGTGCTGTGGCAGGAGCCCAGGGATGTTTCGCCTCATTTTAGCAAATGCAGGAATTTCGGAGGAATAGAGGAATCCTCGTTATTTCAACCTGAAAGCCCAGTAGGGAGGGGTTTCCATGGGCTTGCGTTTTGCAGCAGACGTTCATGTCTTTTGCTTTTTTGTTGTTTGCTTCTTTGCTTTTGAAATTCTAACAGAGCCATTTTCTCTCATTTTCATTTTCCTTGTGCTGAAGATTTATGGAGGGAATCTTGAATCCTCTGAAGCAGTTTTCCGGATATTCTTTGGCTTCGATGCGAGAAAGCTAATGCATGTACCAAAAGCGTCCAGGGAAAACGATGAATTCACTTTTTTGTGGCGCAGAGGGGCGCTCAGGAGCACCTTCCCTCTCCTCATTTCCCTCCAGAGCCTTGAAGGCCATTTGGGTTTTGGCTCTCCACTGTGTGGAGTGGCTCTTGGAGCTTGTGCCCATTAGCTCAGCGCAACGCTCTTGACCTAAGGAAATGCAACCAGAAAGCTCATAGGGGCGAGTGGTTTAAAAGTAAAATTAAAACCAAAGTGTTGCTGCCGACGAAGGAGCCCATCCTTGCTCTGGTCGCCTCCTGGGCTGGAAAGTTAACAACAGACAAGCGCAGCTTATGGGGAGAAGGAGAATATGTGGGTCACGTTATTCTGGAGGTCGGTGCTGGTGCTGGAATCAAAGTCCTGGGCAAAGAACTGCAGATTTGGTCAGTCTTTTCCAGCGCTTTCCTGGGGGATCCTGGAGAGTCCATGGGGAAGCCTGGGCGCTCCATCGGCTCCGCAGGCACCGCGGGAGCGCGGCGGGTCCGGCTGCTCTCCCTGCTCTTTTGTTGTCTTGTTCGTAGCGAGTTACTGGTTCTTGGACAAGGTGGGAAGAATCCGTGGGATTTTGATCTTCAACAAAAGCATCCTTTCTCCACAATTTTAATTACTCATTTGTGCCAAACTGGAAATGAGCAACAGAGTTTAAGGATCTAATTAACATTTGCTTCCCCTTTCAGATCAGTCTTCACTGTCGTAACCTCCGTATAAAACTATTTTTGCTTAGTTTCTTGTCGTCTGAGGCTCCTCCAGCCTCCACAGGCTCCGAGTTTCCAGTTAGGAAAACAAACAAACAGAAAACACAAAGCTAGAAGGAATCTACTGCCACTTTAGAGACAGGACAAACATCATTCTTTGCCCACACGTCTTCCTCCCAGCTCCGCAGTGGTTTTTGCACATGCTACAAGCAATTTTTACCACGAAGGCTTCTTCACACAGCTTGTGTAGATATATCTACAGCAGGCACCGCTAAGAAAGAATATTTTAGCTTGGTTTGGCTCATTCCCGTATAGGAATAGGCAACATAAAGCACCACTGTAGCCATAGGGCTGTGCTCGGCGAAGGCAGCCAGATCCCTACCGACACAGACTGGTATAATGAGAGCAGTGGTGGAAACCCATCGGTTTAGGTTGCTGCTTCGGATGCACACCAAGGCGTGCCGTTATTTTTGTTCAGAAACATTGCTTCTCCGAAACAAGGGCTACAGGATTTGATTCAAAGCTCTTCATTTTGGAAAGCACTTTGAGGTTTGCTAAAGGTGCCATATTTAGTCACAAAAATAACAAGATGAAAAATACATAAGTGTATTTATAGCAAGAATAATGCAGATTTATAGAGTAGCACTAGCTGCAGTGTTCCTTGCCTAGGAAATCTATACTGAACAGAGTGTTTGAATGTTTGGCTTTTAAAAAGAGGGGGAAAAAAACAAAAAACAGATGAATAATGAGAAACAAATCCTTCTTCTGGTGAAAAGCCAAACCTGTGTTTTGAAAGTTAAATGTTTTTTGGTTTAAGCAATGAAAAAAATGGACTTGATCTTTGCAACAGCTTGGATTTATTATTGGAACCAGTTGGCTGTGCCATAGAGGAGAGGAATTTTCTGGTAATTAGAGCAAGAAACTGGGAGTCAGAAGCATTAGGGTCTGGTTTTGGCTCTGGCACTAGCACACGCTGTAGCCTTGGGAAACATGCTGCCTCATTTGTACCTTGGCCTTCCCATCTATAAAATGGGGCTAAGGAAATAATTTGGCTTCACAAATTGCAAGCACTAATTAAAGGACATTTCTCCAGCACCTTGAGGTCTTTATTCCCGGCGAGCGACTTTTCCCAGGCCTGTGGTTCAGACGCCGCTGCAAATGCTGCCCTGAGCATTTACCAGCCTGGTCGCCCGGATTCCTTAATCCCTGTGTGGGCGCCCGGCTGGAAGCAGCGGCTGGGGCAGGAGAGGGCGGCCAGGAGTGCCCAGTGGCTGCGCGCGGCTGTGTGAGCAGTGCCGTGACGGGACCCTCTCCCGACGGGATCCCGCCGTTCGGCACGACCTGTTCCACCGGCTGCCCCAGCTCCCGTGGGCTTCCTGTGTCCCGGCTCCACGTGCGGAGCAGCAGCCACAGAAGAGGCAGAGGTGGAGCTGGGGCAGGACGAGCACTCAGTGACTCCAGGGGTCTTTAGGAAAGCAGCCCCCGTCTCCCATCCGGCTCAGCTCTGCCGGCGCTTCCCTTCCATCCCACCAGCCTGGAGCTGCTCGGCTGCCCCTTCCCGCAGCCGGGGCCAAGCGCCGGGAATACCGTCGCCCTGGACTCCAGCCCTGCGGAGCCGAGGCAGCGCGCTGACAAGGCAGGAAATTCTCGCGAACCACAAGGACCTGGAACTTGCCTCGTGGCTTCCTGTGGGCCCTACCCAGGTTTCAAGCGGGGTGGATGAAGATTATTAATAGCAATAGTTGCATTAGCAGGTTTATGTTTTTCTTCTTCTGTCAACCCAGATGTTTCTCCATGTGAGACCTTTGGGCTGTTTTTATCCAAAGTAGCCAGAATCGGACCCAAGAACGCGGCAGCATAAGGGTTCGACGAGCCCTCCGCATAGCGGGGAGCCAAGTGGGGATTTCACCTTGTGGAAGGTTCTCGGTGAGGACTGAGGTCTCCTGTGCAAAACAAACAGGGACAGGGCTGGGTTCCCAAGCATTCCCCACAGCTGCATGCCGTTTCAGAAGGCAGCAGCCTCCTCCTCATGCTGCCCGGCCATTCCCGGCCCGTCCTGGTCCCCTCTTGTCCTGCTGTGACTCTTACCCAGACGAGGGCTGAACTGGCTATGGAAGGGATCTTGGTTTAGGAGAAAGAGAAGAAAAGAAGGAAAAAAAATTGAAAGATCCCCCTTTCAATCCCCAAAGTGTTGGACAAATCTGACCTGAGGTCTAACAGGTAGCTCCATTTGGGTGGTTATTGGGTGACCCAGCAAGGTGGCCCCACGGGAGCTCCCAAGGTCTGACCTAACATGCTACGTGCCAAGTGCTCCCTGCAAACTGCTGCTTCCGTCCCCGCCGCTGGAGCTGCCGTGTCAGGACTGGGAAAAGCTGCATTTGCCTCGCGGAGCGATCCAGGGCGTTTTGGAAAGCGCTGGCAAGGCTCAGCCTGGTCGGAGAACGGCCTCCCCAGGGCGTCTGCCCGCCAGAAGCCAAACGGGGCTGTGGGGCGGCGAGGTGGTGCCCTGGCGCTCCTGAGGAGGCCTCTTCGCAGGAAAATGCACCGAGATGAATAAGATTCCGGCTTTGTTTACTCCAGATTTATTCTGGAGTGTAATATGTGTTGCAAACAGCTTCTTTTATTTTCCTAGGAAAGTATGTGCATGCAGCCTGTCCTTATTTATTTTCTGTTTCTCAGGCTTAGCCCACAGTGGTGGCAATTCCTCCTTTTCCCCAAGCGTGAGCACTTGAAGCAGCAGCTGTGCGGGGCGCCCTGCAGACAAGCCGGCCTGCAGCGCCCTGCGAGCAGCGGCCCTTAGCCCTGAACAACGGGAACGAGCCCAGGGGCTGCACCCGATTCCCTCTGTTAGGTGCCCAGGACACGGGCTCCTTTTATTGCTCCTTCCTCCCCGTTGTGTCGCTGCGCAGAAGGGGACATCGCAGACATTCTTTCCATGCGGTCAGGCTGAATCTCTCTCTTTTTTGTCATTTTATTCTGCTTGGGAGAGCAGCTATAGTCCGCTCCGGCGCCCAGGCTGGAGCCGTAACGAGGTTTCCTTCCCTGCCGTCTCCCTGCTCCATTCCTGGCTAACTGCAGGGCTGAGCTAAGGTGCAGGCAGGGCAGTAAGGCTTCGAGCAGCGCCTGGAGCGCATCGAAACGCGGCCAGTGTGCTCATACCCACTGGCCAGTAAGGCTCTGCCCTCGGCGGAGCGGTGTGTTCCAGTCCCAAAGGGGACAGTTGAGCTCCCTCCTCCGCGTCAGCCTCACAGATTCTCTCTGGCCCCTTCGGTTTGCATCAAGGAGGAATAATGTGACCCAAAGAAGAAGTTTCCTTGGGGTTCCTGGGAGCATCTCTGTATCCTTCCCCTGCTCTTGTGCTCTCCTCCCCTCTGCCTTCCTCTTCTTCTCAAGAGGGTCCTGCAGAGCCCTGGCCATGAGGAGGCTGTCTCCAGTGCTGTCATTCCCATCACGGAAAAGGCTGCAGATTATTTCTATTTCCTTTCCCCTCATTTCTCCCAAAATGTTTCGTACAAAGGCGCCTCGTTGTGCGGAACGGGCACCATCCACCTCTTCAAGCGCCCTTTCCTGCAGCCGGAGCCCTCCTGCCGTGCCCGGCTCTCCACGCCGCTGATCAGGGCGCATGAAAAGATCTGCACTTCTGACTCCTGCTGTTCAGTGTCATGGGAAGAGGGGGCATGACGGTTCCCTCTTGGCACTGCCTGGCGGGCGCGTGGAGCCAGCTGGCAGCAAAGCCAAGACTGAGTCTTAATCACTAGGAATGCCTTGAGTAAGAAAGGGAAGCAAATCTCTTGGTTTTTTTTTTTTTTTTTTTTTTTTTTGCTTTCAGATGAAGATTGCAAAGCATTTTACTGAATGGCATTACCCTCTTTTTGCCTATATGGGAAACTGAGGTGCAAAGAGAATTATTTGACTCATCGAGAGGTTGTTTTAGGGAGTTAGAGTTATGGAGTAAAAGAGAGCCGACCATTTTTTAGGTCGTATACCGAAAGGCAGATGGATTGCGGGCTGCTTTTCCACAATATTTTTGAATCCAGGTGCCTTGCTCCCTTGTTCCAGCGTCACTCGGAGCCGCTGGGGTGTCTGTCCTGGCTGGAGCAGCCCGGTGCAGACGAGCGGGGCCGGGGCTCCTGGCGCGGGCGGCTCTTGCTGCGGCGCCTCCGCTCCGGCACCCGCACGGAGAGTCGCTGCCTGGGCAGCTGTGGCGGCGCGTGGCCAGTGCAGGGGACCTGGGGACCACGAGGTCCCCAGCGTGGTAAATGCTCAGAGCTGGCAGAGTTATGGACTTGGGGTTCGAGAGGCGAGAAGGAGCTGGAAAGCTGAACTGGAGGTCGCCTTTAGACTGGAAGTGGGACAGATCTTTCCTGATGGTGAACATCTCCTGGTGTCACATAATAGAGGAGCAGACAGCTGGCTGCGGGCAGGGTTTGCATGGGGCAGCCTGGGCCTCTCTTACCCCGCTGGAAGCTGAAGTGTCTCTCCTCTTTGCTCCCAGCTCTCTGCCCGTGCCGCCTGCTCCCCCATTCCAGGCACGGGTTTGGCCATGGCTGGGGAGCAGCATCTCACTGCGGGGCTGCATCCGCATCTCGCTCTGCTCCCTGCTTGCGGCTCTCCAGGGCTCCTCTGCACAAGGGAAATGGAGGTAGGAGTGAGAGATCCCCGACAGAGCCGCAGAGCCGGGGCCGGGCTGCGGTTTGCACCAGTACCGCTGTGGGAACCTCGGATTCCTCCCTACCCGAAACAGCCCATTGGTGTCTCCTAACATGAAAACACTCTGCAAAGCCCGAGTCCATAAAACCTGTTGCTTTGCTGGTATCTTTAGAAATAACCGCCCAGGGAAGGTAGCTGCGAGTCACCGTGTCCATGGAAATTCCCCACAGCGGGACTCCTGCGACGAAGGATGTGTCTTGGGCAGGTGCTGATGTGAAAATATACAGACCCACATATGGGCTCCAGAAACACCAACAACCTGGTGCTCTCCCGACACAGGTTTTCCCCTTCTGCTGCTGCATTTTTCCTTCTTCCTTGAGGCTTTTCCAGCATCCTTCCCAGGCCCTGATAATCTCTCTGTTTTATCCTTCTTTGCAGTCCCCTGCAGCCCTCATCCCTCAGTGAAGGGTCAAACAGCTGCTGCTTTGCTGCGGGGAAGGACATTCCTGCTCTCAGGCAGGGGAAAGGTGGATCCCCAGATAGCTGCTTACCTGGCAGCTCCTTGGAGCTATGGTTTATATGAAATTAGCTCTCCTTTGGGCCATGAGATTTTAAATACCTTGATCTGGAAGAAGACAAGGGGAGTAAAGGAAAATGACCCATTCTGAAGAAAACTCTTTTCTGCCCTGCCTTGTTACATAAGTTTTTATTGATCAGATCTGAATGGCTTCAGTAATAGGTTCCTGCAATACTTTAGAAAACCTCCTCTGTGCCAT
Organism: Crypturellus tataupa; assembly: GCA_034781795.1. Lineage (NCBI taxonomy): Eukaryota > Metazoa > Chordata > Aves > Tinamiformes > Tinamidae > Crypturellus > Crypturellus tataupa. Next base: position 56,003 of record JAWLRI010000306.1, on the reverse strand, counting down.
CTTGTAAATTCTTCATTAAAAAAGGGAATTACCACACGGTCCTTCCTGGTTCTCCCACTACACAACCTTTCTCCTCTTAAAAGAAGACTGGAAACTGGTTCTCCTCTGTCTTACTTTGGTCCTATAATACTGCAGATCTGTGGGTTCCTCAAAAAAAAAAAAAAAGTTACTTATATTTTGCCTCAACCAAAAGCAGAATAGCAAAATGCCAAGCACTTTTCCTGCTGCGTTGCCTGTCCGGGTTATGCAGTGACTCGCTAGAAGTGTTTGCGAGGAGGCATTCAGGAGGGGAGGTATCACTGCAGTGCAAACCGTGTTTTGAAATATCTTGGCTCTGGCTCGCCTAGGAAAGTTATAAATACTGTTCCCAGGACAAACATTCTCCATGTCTGCAAGCTAATGAGCCAAACAGCTGTTCCGAGGCTGTCCACCTCTGACACCAGTAAACACTAAGCCATGTGAAAAAGATTTTAATATGCCCAGACACTCCAGTATGGGAGTTGTGTGTGTATCTAAAATGCAGTTCTCTTGCCACATCCATTTTGCACCTTCAAAAGGAAAAGTCCTTTCCTGAACGTCTTTGACACCTGCAACTGGCAGGACAAAATCAACACAGACCTTAAGCACTTTGACACCGGGCTAAATCCAGCTGTTTTCAATAAAATCCACCGTGATTACGGAGTGAAGAGCATAAAGTGCCACAAACAGCTCTCGTAGGAGAGTGATGCACTTCTTGTGAGGATCCGTCTGAGCAGCGCCGCATGCAGACAGTATTCCCGATATCCTCTGGCTCTCTGAGCAGCTACGAGTCCAAAGTACCCGTAAATCCACTCTAACTGTCTGAGTAAACTGGGCTTACGGCTGCTTTGCACCATCGGAATGATGAAAGGTGGCCTGGCTCATGCTGCCACATCCCATCTAAAATATAAAAGAATTTGTAAACAGGATCTGGGAGCCATTTGAAGAATCAGACAGCTCAGTCCATAAATTTTTATCAACGCAACACACGTGTCCAGGATTCACTTCAGAAGTGACATAAATAGGGGACTTAATCACACACTCAACCTAGATCAGTCGGGAGAAACGTGCAGGTGGTCTTGTGTGCCTTGCGGTTGTTAGGAATTGGATGAGTGTGCAAAACCAGGCATTTGCATGGAAAACTCTACTTCCCAGCCACTCTATGGGAGGGTGACAGGGCCCTTTTTGCACATTAAGAACCCTCACATACCCCTTCAAATTCTAAGCAGTGTTAAACTGGGCTGCAGACACTGAGCTAAAGTAGAGCTGCAACAGGAGCCAGGAGAGCAAACGCTCCGTTACCGGGTGGATCTCGGAACCACCAGCTCTGCCTGCAGATCTGCAGTGGTGGGAGCTGCATGAAGCCAGGAAAGCTCCTCTGGATCCATGTGGACTCCTGAGAGCAGAACAAGGTGCACGGAAAGGTGCCGACTCCTGATCTGGGGCTATGGGATTCTTCCAGCCTGGTGCCCGGCTCAGGTGGACCTGAAGCCAAATGGCTCCTTAGTTCAAGCAATGTCAAGACGAAGTTGTGAACGGGACCTTTTCATTCATGTTCCCACTAAGCATGTGTCTCCTAAAAAAAAAAAGGAAAAAAAAATAAACTAGGTCAGTTGAGCGCAGGAAATAGTTTTCTCTCTCTTGTTTTGAGCTTTAAAAAACGTCCCAGTTGCTTAAGTGAAAATTGCTGTGACTGAGAAGTGTGTCCCAAGGCCCTGCTTTTGTTTGTGTGCCTGTCATTAATCATAAGTCTTTCTCGAAGCAGCGGCATTGGTCAGTTTTCTTGCAGCAAGGCAGGGCTGGATGCTGCTGCTGCGGCCTTTGCTCACATCTGGCATTGGTCTGATGGAGTAAGAGCAGTGACTCAGGATTTACAGCCGTGTAAATCGACCATCTGAAGCATCCTCAGCTCTTCAGCATCTGGAGTACATCATATATTTATTGAAAAAAACAACCAAACAGCTAGTGATAACTGCTCTTTGACATCCCAGTCATGACAATCTCTTTATCGGGAGATGGGGTAAGGGTGGGAAGAGGACAGGAGCAGCGGGGGGTAAAGGAGCTAAGAAATCTGGCACTCACGTGCTTGTAGAATTGGGCAGGATACACTTCTCCTCTTGGGTTTTCCTGCTTCTGGCCCCTTGGATTTGGTGGAGCTCCTCCAGTTTTGCACCCTTCCGAGTGGAGCAGGATCCCTCCCTTTTCGCTCCAGCAAAACAAACATTTGTTACTTGGAAAGAAAAACAGAGGACTCTTAAAATGTGACCCACAGCTGAGCGGAAATTCTCAGCAACTCAAGAATTTGGGTCTCTCTGGTTTGTAAACAAAGAAGGAGCCCTTGGAGGGAGCGTGGCGGCCGGTGCCGTCGGGGGCTGCAGCGGGACCCTTCCGAGCGCGGAGCCAGGGCAAGGCCAGGGCTGTGTGCCAGGCTGGGCTCTGTGCACGGAGGGGCAGGTTCCCTCAGAGAGGGACTTTGAGCTCTGGAGACACCCCGAGCAACTTCTTTACCAGCTCCGAGTCCTCAGCCAGGCCAAATGGTGGTTGAAGCAGCCCTGGCCATCAGAAGGAGCTGGGATGCTATGCTGGAAAGCAGGTAGCGAGGGGGATAAAGATACTCCCAAATGCTTAGAAATATTTTTGAATGCATCCTAGCGGTTTGGGTGCTGAAATCCCACAGGGAATTGAGGTCAGGTGCTCAACAGGTGTCCGCTGGATACCTGCGATATCTACGGAGTGGGGATCCTCCTGTAAAGGATGTGGAAGAATACTAGAACAGCTGGAGAGCCCCTGCTGCCCTCACATTCACCCTATGTCACACACGTGCTCTTGGGCTATTTCGCTTTGCTGGGACTGGAAGAGCAGGGTCAGATCCTGGCGGCTCTTCCACGCTGCATAGGAAAGGGAAGGACGGAGAAATGCTTCCCTCTCCCTTTCCAAACCCTGCAGAAAGCTCAAGTCCTGCTCCAAGGGCACTGCCTGGCGCAGTGCAGCTGCACGGGCTGCCGGTGTTCCTACATCCTCCTTCCCTGAGGAAAGAGCAAGTCTCTGACACCTGGGAAGAGCCGTTCCTATGGAGCAACTCATTATCAGCCCGCATGATGCAAGAACAATCCCTCAAGTTCAATTTTGCAGCATCTACAACATCAAAGTAGACCCTTTGTAGTAGGGTAGACCCAAAGTAGTCCCCCTGAAGCAGAAGCTATGGAGATTGATGGTTGCCAACCATTCCTACTATGGCTCTGCTGATGCCCTCCAAAATCCAGTGGTTGACACTGCCCATCGAGTTCTCCTCTTGGGGCAGGACAACCCTGGATGCTCCAAAATTAGCAGCTCCTGCCTTTAAAAGCTGCGCTGCGTTGTATGTGCAATGCTGTGCCCTGTAGCCTGGTTGCAGCTCGTTTCTCTCCTGGGACACCGGGACCTGGTTCTGCCCTTGTGTGCAGGAGGGATCGAGCGCTGCCAGGACGGCTGCGGCGAGGGCGTTGGGAGCAGCCCTGTTGTTTCCCTGCAGTTTCGCTCTGCTGTGACCTGGGGACGGTGCAGCCCGGCCACCAACGCTCCGAAACAGAAACCGCAGCCCCATGGAGCGAAACGAGGCACCTCGGCAGGGATAGGGCAGCTGCCATCCCCCAGCTCCGTTCCACAAGGGGCTCCACCAGGAGGGTAGGTGTAGGTGCCCTCGCAGGGTGCCGTGTCCTGCCGGGCACCCCCTTGTGCGTGCCCGGCGTGGGGAGAGGCGGCTCGGCCGTCCCCGCCGCCCCCTTCCAGCCCTGTGGAGCCTTGGGCCATGGGCACAGACCGAGGGATCCAGAGCTGCCTCTTTTCCTTAATGAATAACCTCGTGGGATGCCTCGGAAGCAGCCACAATTCCTCCGCAGGGAAGGGGTGAGCGCGGAGGGTCTGCTCTGTCCCTGCTTTTGAACGAGCTGCAAAGAGCTGCCCGATTGAGACGAAAATAAGGAGAGGGAGTGAGGGCTGCTTTAAAAACACAGCAATTAGGGAAAGCCTGTGCCTCCCCAGCCGGGGGCTGCACTGCAGGTGGCAGCTCCGGAGCCAGGAATCACTGTGGGGTCAGGAATCACTGTGGAGCCAAGAATCACTGTGGGGTCAGGAATCACTGTGGGGTCGGGTATTCCGGGCACTGGAGGGCAGGGTGAGCGCTGGCTGGGAGGAGAGGCTACTCGGTGCCGGAGCCACGTGTGCCCAGCCCTGCTGCAGCCCGCGGAGCAGCAGCCACGAGATCCCGGGTGCAGAAAGGGCTGGGGAGACGCTGGCACGAGCCACCTCAAGTGTCCCCCGCGCGGGGCCGTGTGGCCAGCAGAGGCCTCAAGGCTGGGAACGGGGACAAGGTTCGGGCTGGAGCTCACGGATGCGGATGCTGGTCGCCAGGAACAGGTGCCAACGGCAGTGTGAAGGGACGGGCACAGCTCTATCTGGCTCCGAGGATGGGAGCTATGGGGCTCCTCTGCAGGAAGGGTCAAGTTGAACCAGGAGAGGTTCAGGTTGGAAAATAGGAAGAATTTATACATGGGAAGAGTGGTGACACACTGGAGCAGGTTGCTCAGGGCAGCGGTGGCGTCGCCATCCCTGGCAGTGCTGAAGGAAGGTGCAGATGAGACGCCTAGGGCCATGGTTTAGCGGGCAGGGTGCGGAGGGGTCACAGCTGGACTCGAATTCCAAGGCCTTCTCCAGCCACAGTGATCCTGTGAGTGTGAGTGAGCAGAGACGGGTTACGGCTGGCCATGATGACCCTGCTGGTCTTTTCCACCACAGGGACCTGCGGTTCTAGGGGCCACCACCGGGGCCAGGATTGGGACTGGGATCCCTGCAGCTGCAGCAGCTGCAGGAGCCACCACAGGGCCCGCAGTGCCACCGGGAGCGCTCTGTGGTACCGGTGCTGCCTCGACCTGACACTCTCTGGGACACTCGTCCATGAAGTGACTCTCCCAGTGGCAGGGGGACGAGGGGCTGCCAGGAGTGCGTGTGTCCCCGGGAGGAGCGTTGAGTCCCTGGGTCCCTCCCGCGTCTCCTGAAGGAGTAGGAGCCCTCAGGGGAGGATCCTCACCGGACTGGGAGGTTTGCACAGGGAAATAGCGAATTCATAGAGTCCCACAATGGTTGAGGTTGGAAGGCACCTCTGGAGACCATGTAGTCCAACCCCTGTGCACGCAGGGTCACCTAGAGCACGTGGCACAGGGCTGCATCCAAGCGGGTTTGAACATCTCCAGAGAAGGAGACTCCACAGCCTCTCTGGGCAGCCTGTTCCAGTGCTCTGGCACCTTCACTGTCAAGAAAGTCCTGCAGCTTAAATGTCCTGTTCCACAGCTGCAGCCTCCGTTCAGCCCCTCCGCGCCACCCCGGGGCACGCAGAGCCCCAGCAGATAGTGCCAGAGCCGAGAACAAATCCGTGGTTTTTGCAGGTGCTTCGTGCCAAGAGCGGCTCTGGCAGGAGCAGCCCCTCAGTTTTCCTCGCCCCTGGAATACAGCCAGGCTCCTGGCTGACGTTTTCCCTCTCCCCCTTCCGCAGTGAGAGCGCCGTGCGCTCCCGAGTCCTCCTCGCGTTCAGGAGCGCCGGCAGCTCTGTTTTTGCAGGGCCTCTTGACCCAACAGACCGGCCCGGCCCTGCCAGGCCGGGCATCAACTTCCAGTCTAATGCACCGGGGAGAACATTGTGAAACGAGTGCGCGGGGAGGCATGAGGGTGAGCGTGATCTGCGGCTATCCGCCTGGCAAGGGAGCGGGACCAGCTCGAGCTTTTGTTTTACCTGACTCATGGCTGCGTTGCAGGGATCAGATTGGGAAGAAAAAAAAAAAAAAAAAGTGAATATTATTCTGTTTTCAGACCCACGTCTGTGTATCTCTGGTGCCACAGGGGCACCTGCTGCTGGGGGTGAAGCAGTTTAAAGCACAGAGGTGAAGATTACTGGGTTCAGTAGCTGTCTTTAAAAAAACAGGCTGAGGCTTTGCAAAGCTCGTCTGAAAATGCCTATCGCTGTGTCTCAGGGGTAAAATAAAGCCATAAAAGCTTTGGTGTTATGGCCCTGGGGTTGTTTTACCAGTAATAGGGTATTTTCAAAACTTCATGCAAAAAACCCAGGCCAAGGCCATGGGGACAGTAAAGGTTCACATGCGGGTGAACCTGCAGCGATGCTGTAGCTGTGCAGGGCCAAGTGCTCTGCTTTTGTGTCAGTAAGAGCAACCTGTGCAAACGTGCGGAGGAAGAACAAGTTCTTTAATCAGCAGTGAAACAGCTGCCCTAAAGCTAATTTTGAAGGTGCCTTCATTCCGCTCCAGGATTAACGGTCCCTGTCACCTGGGGGGTTGTGGCTATTTGGCCATCACAGCCCGGGGGCTGGAAGCGGCTCAGCCCGGGGTTTGTCCCGCAGGAACTGCCGGCGCTCACAGGGCCCGTTAACCTACTCCTCCCGCTTGGGCTCGTTCCCCTCCCCTGGGAGCAGCCGCAGGTGGGACCAGCTGACCCCCATGGTCCTTTCCAACCTAAATTATCCCGATTCTCTACAATGAGCTGGATTTTTTCCAGGAATGGGAAGGATGCAGCCAAATTCCTGCTGTAATCCCCAACCTTAGCAAGAGCTAAACCCAAGGCACGGGAGGCCACCCACCCCTGCGAGCCCTCCCGGCCTGGCAGGATTCACAGACCTGTAGCTGCTCGTCGAGGGTGTGTGGGATGTGCAGCTGGGATCAGCTGGGGAGAACGCAGGGGGTTTAGCTGATGGTTCCGACTGGGGAGCTGAATCCTTGGACTGTGAGGAGAGAAATGGGGCTGTGTTCCAGAGGGACCCCCTTTCTGTCCTCTCTTTCATAGGGGACAGAAGGGAGGTCCCCCTCTGCACCCATCCCTGGAGGTGCCGTGAGGACCAAGTCCCCCCGCCTGGGCTGGCAGCGACGAGTCCCAGAGCAGAGCTCTGCAGCAACGAGTGTCCTTGGGGCAGCCTGCTCAGGAGCTGCTTGTGTGACCCTCTCCCAGCAGGATAATTTCATGCAGGATAATTCAGGCAGCAAACTCGGATGTGGAAAGAGCAGGGAAGTGTCCGCTCCGCAGGCCGCTGCGGGTGACTCTGCTCCCGGAGTCGCCTGTTCTGGGAGCCAGGGCTGGGGTGCGGGTGTTCCCGGCTGGGACGGGGCCTTGTGTCCATACCCACGTGCTGCTCTCAGCAGGTGTCTAAGATCACTGGCTGCTCCTACATGGAGAGCCGGGCTGGCCTGAAGGTAACGGGTCTGGGTTGTTATTCCGTCTTGACAGCCCTTGAGGTGCAGAGAAATGGCTGGGAGCTCTCTGTGCTGAGACCTGATCCTTCACTAGGGATGATAACCTGGAGCGGAGCCTGCGGCTCCAGGTGGAGGAAGGCTGGAATCGCGCTGTGCTGGCGGCTTATCCCAGAACCTCTCCCGGCCAGCACCTGGGATCGCCCGCGGAGTCCCCGGCAGAGCCGGGAGCTGGAGCAGCCTCTGCAGAGCCCCAGTCCCCAGCCTGGTCCGTGCCCATCTGCCCCGGGTAAAGGAACACGTTGTTCGCTGGTCCTTGCCATAGCCAGGAGCCTCCAAGAAAACTGGGAGCGTCTGGGGCTGCGGCAGCTCTGCCGGGTTCAGAGCTGGTCGTGACCTGCCGGGCAGCAGAGCACAGAACCGGCCGCCCGAGCTCCTGCTGCAGGACTTTGTTCACGGGAGACACCTATAAAGGTCCCGGCTAGCCAGAAAGCCTCCCGTGTGGCTAGGATGCTCCGGCATGGGGAGAACAGCCGGATTTATTCCCACAACCAAAACAGAGTTGTGGGGGCTCCGTGAGCAGATTAAGGGCTCCGTGTCCAAAGCCGAGGTCTAGTCTGTGCAAGGAGCTCGATCCCCTGGCGCTCGCCCAGCTCCACAAAGGCCGCTCGTGGTGATCCCTTCCCTGGAGCTGACTCCCATAGAGCTTCACCGGCTCCGAAGCGGAATCCCACGCCTGGCTAAGCGGGGTTTAACTTCCTTCCCAGGAGCCTCCCTGCTTGCCCTTGCTGCACCTGCTTAGGGAAGCCGCCGAACTGGCTCCTGCAGAGATCAGGCTCCGGGGGAAACTTCCCTTTCCAGAAGAGAATGGGGGCTTTTGCTGGGTAGTTCTGCGTTTAGGCACTGCCTCTTTCTGAACTCTTGATGCCCAGAGAGTTTTTAGGTATTTACTTCCTCTGAAAGGACATCAACAGGCACCGCACCCATCCCAACTCTGCATCCCTTGATTTCACAACAAATCCTCAAATACGATGGCACGTTCCTCCCGGGACGGAAATAGCTGCAGACTTCATTACCGACGCTGGAGCCAGGGACAAGATCCGGGCAGGGCCGCGTGCCCGCGGGCTCCGGGACCCGGCAGGCGGAGGCTGGGAGAGGGATCCTGGCTCCTGCTGCCTGTGTGGCCAGGATTTCATCCCGGGGCTGTGCTGCCGAGGAAGGGGCTGGATTTCCCTGCCTTTCCTTAGGGCAGGGTAGCCTTTTCCACCCAGAGGTGCTGCAGTATTTGCTCTTCGCTGAGCTCGCTTGCTCATTTACAGCAGTTAATATCGTGATGCAGCCGACTCGCGTGCAGCAGCAGTTGGGATGGATCCAACCCCTAATGCTCCTCTAGTCCCAGGCTAGATTAGCACAGGATTTGGACTGGAACACAAGCCTGGAAGTGGCTGTCGCAGCCATTAAGTCCCAGGTAACGAGGTTAGCCAAAAGTATCGAGAAACCATTCCCCCCTCCTGCTCCAAAGCAGGTGAACCTGCAGAGCTCTCTTCAAACCTCATAGCAAATTTAAGGTCTCGGTAAATGCTGATGGGTTTTCTTCTTTTCTAGTGATATAACAATGATGGGGAAAGAGGCAGCGTCACTTACGTCCTGCAGCCGTTTTAACAGCAGGGAAAGGGTGGGAGAAAACGCCTGGCCGATCGTAACTGCATCACGTCCTCGGGGGACACGGTGGGGTGCGAGAGCAGGGGCAGGCGCCGTATCGCCCTGCATCCGCTCAGTGTGAGCAGGTGAGAGGGAGCCAGCGAGCGTCCCAGCTGGGTTGGGAGCGCCAAGACAGAACTCTCATGGTTTGGACCATCCAAAACCACCCAGCAGAGACGTTCGTTGCCTGTGGTCTCCTCAGACAGGGGCTTTTGCTAAGACTGGCCACCTACGAGACCAGATCGCGTCCTGCGCAGGGCTGTGCTGCAGCCGCCCGCGCGCTGCACGGACCACACAGCAGCCGCGAGCACTGGGCAGCGCTGACCCGAGGCGGCATGAGCCCGACTTCCCTTGTCTTGCTGCCAGGGACGCCCCAAGCCAAAAACTCTCTATTCATTTGCACTAGCTTCATTCTTCAGTGTTACATGATTTTTAGCAGTTATCTACACATCATCTTTTCTTATTAATACAAATTCAGAAAAGCTATTGGCTGTTGCTGGTAGGTGAACCCAGAAGAAATCACCAAGGTAAATTAAACCCCCAGTATTCTTTGCTCAGGGGAGATTTTAAGCAGGATCGACATCTTTATCCCTTCCCTTGAAACAGCTCAGGCAAACAGAAGACCCAAGGAGAAGACCGGAGTCAATGTGGGTGTTCCCTCCTGTTGGTCATTCGGAGCACTGAACCTTCCCATTCTCCTGGCTCTTGCCAAGCGGGTTGCCCACTGGGGTGAACAATCAGTATTAGCACCAGGTTCCTCCCCAAATACTCATTCCATGGGTGTATGGAGCACCCTGAGATTGGGGATCTGGAACAAACACCTGCTCTTCGTGTCCTGCTGCTTGAAGCAGGTAGAGCTTCTCTGGCTGGATGCTCTTCTGCTTCCCCTCTAGGAAAGAGGAAGCCATTTGTGCATGTTTAAGGTTCAGAGAATGAATTTGTCTTAATTACTCTAAAAGATACTCTCTCCTAACAGCAACTTAGTCTGGGTTTATTAGGAGAGGTCTATACTTCTTGCCAATGTCCTGCTGAACTTGGTTGCACTTGAATGTTTTATAAATGAATTATTCTTTACATTCTTTGCTTTACGTGAAGACTTAATGCACCATCATGGTGCTGGTTTAGCTGGTGCTGAATTTTCCTCATGAAACTCCTGGCAGGAGGTGAGTTTGGTGGTGGTTAAACGGTTCCTTCGAGGTTTTGCAGCAGGTTTATGCTAAAAGCAGAACCAGCAAGGTCATGGCACAAGATCCAGCTATTGCTTCTCGGACACGGGGCAGGGTGTGAAGCCAGACGTACATTAAACGTCCTCCCTTTAGGAAGCCCGAACACATCCCTGGGTGCCGCCCTCCGCGCGCTGCGGAGACCTGGCCGAGGATGAGCGGCTCCTTTGAGACAACCACACGGCTTGAAGCGTCAAAGCACCCAAAAAGGGCAGGAATCTCCATCCCGTCCGCCTCAGCTCCCGGCTGCTCGAGGGCAGCGGATGTTTATGCCACCTCAGTGTATTAAATCTGCTACATGGAGACGTAATCTTTCATTGCAGCTTTGGAGGGAGCTGTTACAGAAGTGGTTGTGAAACTCCTTATCCTCTTGGAGAGGGAAAGCAAGGGAGGTGATTTGTGCTGTGCTAATGTGCTCCAGCCCCAAATCCCACAGGACTTCCCAAGTGCTAATTAATTAAGAGTGAGACAAGTCTGTTTTCAGGGATGGACAAGCAGAAGCATGGGAAGAAGGGGACTGCAGCTGGGGTGGCACGGGGACGCGTCGTGCCTGGAGCTGCAGGAAGGCTCAGACACGGCCCCTGGGATACCTGGATCTGCCTCCAAGTCCAGCTCCATCCTCCCAAGGCTGCGCATGGAGGATCCCTGTCCCACTCCCACCCCAGGCCAGCAAGGACTAAGAGTGCCCTCTGCTGCACTCACTCGCCTTGTCCTTCCGTGGTAGCATCCGCTTGCTCTTTGGGAATGAACAAAATGACTTTTTTTGTACATATTTTTTAAAAATCCTTTATTTAAAATGTTTTTCTTAGCGAATTCCTAGTTGTGTAGAAGCCTGGTTATGTATTTCAGCAGCAAACAAGTAATAATGCCCCGGGACACCCATGTGTGATATCCCGCCTGGATCTTGAGGTGTAAATAACCCCCCGCAGGGATCTGCTGTCCTTCAGCAGCGACTTCCCCCGGGAGCATCAACCAGCCCGGAGAAGAGGCGGCTTCTCCTGGCCCAAGCGCGGATGCCGCTCGCTGCGGCCGGGCCCTTTCGCCCCTCGGAGCTGGCAGCGCTGCGGGGCAGGGACAGGGGCAGGGATGGTCCCTAACTGCTCCCGAGGGGGCTCCGCTTTCCAGCTCTCCCTCCTGCTCGAGGGGAGAAGGAAGGAAAGCGCCCGGCGGAGCTCAGACCCCCAGCTCCTGCAGCCAGGCAGGGAAAGGGGAGACAGGGAAGCTGTTCCAGGCTTCGGACTTCTGGAATTAAAGAGGGAAGAATCAATTAAAAAAAAAGGAAAGCATAACCTTTCGGGAGCTCTGCCGGGGTTTGATACCCACGTGAACCGTAACGGAGCTGCGGGCTCTGCCGGCAGCCCTGCAACCGCTGGGGCCGCAGGAATCCGCTCACATTCCCTGGAATTTGCACCCCTTTGGGGTTGCCCTCCAGGTTGTCGCTCAGCGGCAGGGCCCGCCCCCTCCGCGAGCCTATTTAAACAGGAGCCGGTGCGCGACTTGCTGTGGGGAGCCAAGGGATTCCGAAGGAGCTGGAGAGCGACCGCCGGGATGGGAAACCCGCCTTGGTTCGGGGTGTCCGGCCGCTCCGGGACAGTGACGGGGACCCTCCTGCTCCTGCTCCTCGCGCCCGGCTGGGTACGTGCGGCGCTGCCCACGCTCCCCGCGCTGCTCATGTCCCGCGCAGCCCACGCACCATGCGCAGCCCACGCTCCCCGCGCTGCTGATGCTCCCCGAGCTGCTGATGTGCCGCGCAGCCCACGCACCGTGGGCTGCTGGTGCCCCGCGCGCTGCTGATGCTCCCCTCGCACTGCCCACGCTTCATGCACTGCTGATGCTCCCGGCGCAGCCCACGCTCCCCGCGCTCCATGCGCTGCCCGTGCCCCGCGCGCAGCTCGTGCTCCCCGCACACCGCCGCTCCCCGCTGCCTCGGAGGGATTCGCAGCTCACGGGGCTCTCGACGCAGCCGCCGGCGGATCCGATCTCCCCGCGGGGCGCAGCGGGCAGCGCCGCGAGCCCCGGC
>JAWLRI010000306.1:0-32244 GCA_034781795.1 Crypturellus tataupa | reverse complement strand
CTCCTGCGCCGGCGGCTCGGCCCGACGCTCCGCTCCGTCTCCGGGCGCTTTAACTGCGGGACCTGCACGAGACCATCAGGTTTTGACTCTAAAATATTGGCGCTAATCGGGTGGATTCTTCACGTTTTTCCTTGGGGATTGAGAAATACGCAGGCGCGCGGAGCCTGGGAGCCTACGGATCTCCCAGGTGCACGAAGTAGCACTGGGCTCCACATGGCTGCGCACGAGGCGGTTGCACGACAGGGATTTGAATGTAGGAAAGGGGGGGAAAAAACTGAGCAGTGCTTCTGGCTGCCGGCCTGCAGGTATTGCGGTGCCCCACGTTCTGCGTGTGCCACATCGAGGGTCTCTGGGCAGCCCCGGCGGGGACAATCTGCAGGCGCCAGACATGGAACCGCGTGGGGGGATCGCGGCGTCTGCGAAGGCAGCGCCGGGTTTGGGGCGCATGGGGATCCCTTTTGCTGGCAGGTGCTTAAACCTGCGCCTTGCTGCTCCCCCGCGGAGCCTTGCTGTTCCGCCAGCGCCTCCGCTTTGCCTTTGGATGCTGCCATGCAGCCTTTGCCCGGATCGTGGAGCTGGGGACGCGTCTCCTGCGGCCGCACTGAGCGCGCAGGGCCTGGGGTGGGAGGACACCGGGAACACCGGCGTGGTGCTGCCATGGGCGCCCTCCTGGATCGTGGCGGTGGGAATTGCAGGGCTGGGGAGACCCAGCGGTGCAGGAGGTGGGAGCGCGGGGGCAGCGCCGTGCTTGTCGCACCCCGTGCGGGGCCGGATCCAGCTCCCTTCCCTGGGTCAGGAGCACCACAGGCAGCAGCCGGTGAGGATGCTCCAAGGCCCTTCCCTCTGCCTTTCCTTTCGCTCTTTCTCCCTTCACTCTGTGCTCTCCCCTCCCTCCAGGATGATATTTAATAGCCTGCTTACTAATTGCCACCCCTGCTAACGACGTGTGAGCTCAGCTGCCTCTTCCCGTTACCGCCCGGGGACAGGGATGCAGCGATTCCGAGCGGGAGGGGCCTTGGACACCTGAGTCTGGTGCATCCCCAGGCAGGCAGGAGGCATCGGCAGGAGAATTCTGGTTCGGCAGCAAAGCCCATGGCATCGGAGCGCTTCCAGCCGTCACCGGGAGGGAATGGGTGTTTGCAAACGTTGCCTCTGTTGTGTCAATGGCTGTAATTAAGGAATGAAGACGGCTGCACACCCCTAATTAAAGGGATTAAGAGCGAAAGCTGCCTCATTTCCCTGCAGAGCAGCCAGCCCCGTTGAGTGCAGCAATGGGAGGTTGGTGCCGCTGCTCGGCCGCAGCCAGAGGGGCTGCGCGTTGGGCATCCTGTGGTGCCCAAAATGGGTCACCCTGCTCCCGGCACCGCTCGCCGTCCTGGACGGTGGCGCCGGGGAGGGCAGCGGTGGCCTCGCGATCTGCGTCGCGGCTGCCTCTCGCGGGGGATCCCAGCGAGCGGAGCAGGGCCGAGCGCGGCACAACCAGAGCTCGCGCCGCCCTCCGCGCGGGCAGGCCCCTTCCTTCGGGCCCTGTTCGCTTTAATCTCGTCTTTGAGCGCCCATGTGGGAAAAGCGGATAAGCGGCGGCTCCTTTTCCAAGCAAAGAGATCTGGCAATCAGCTTAGGGCGCGCTGGCCCCGCACCTCTAAATACCCGTGGGGTTTGCGGGCGGCCCCAGGCGCTGGAGGCTGCAGCCCGCAGGACCCACGTGGCTCCCGATTGCGGCTTTGCTTTGGGGACAGCCGAGGGGAAAGGGAGAAAAAAGAAAAAAGGGAAAAAGGAAACGTATTTTGCTTGAAAAACTCTTAAGGAAGGAAAATGAACCCTGTTATGTTAAACCTTGAGTGTAAATGAGGCACAGTGCGAGTAAACACATCTGTGTTCAGGCAGGGATGAAAAAAAGAGCCCTTATGAATAATGCATGGCAGGAATCCTCGCGCCGTTGAGCGCAGTCTGTTCCCTCCTTCTGTTTGGCTGTTGCTTGAGCAGGTCCCAAGGTGCTGGACCACGCGGCTGCACAGGGACCTGGCGCATCCCGCGGGAAGCGGAGACGGGAGGATCCGTCTCCCTTGTGTCCCTCGACCTATTTTATTTGGGTCTTCTCAGCTCGCTGCGTTTGCACGGGGGCTGCGGCCCTGCATGGGGCTAGCGCAGGCGCCAGCGATCCCCGCTCGGGACCTTCCAAGGCAGCAAGTGCCTCCTCGGCTCTCTCTATTTCGGATCAACCTGGTCCGAGTTCAAGTGCGTTTTCCCAGCGGGTCCCGCGTGGGCGGCCCTTCCAAAGCTCCCGCTCCCGACAGCGCTCGAGCGCCGAGCACGCGCTTCCCTTCACGTTCCGCTGCTTCGCCGATGAGCCAGAGCCCAGAAATTCCCTCCTGACGTCCAGGCCCGCAGCAGCCGCGAGGCTTTTTGAGGATACGCGCGCTCTTCCCGGCCGCGATGCACTTACTCCGCTTAGTTCGGGTCATTTTATAAGCCCAGCCTGCGATTTGGCATAAATGCTTTGCTCTCGGCAGATGGTGAGCTACTATTTTTTGCCCTCATTTAAATAGGAAAGCTGCACGGCTCCGGGATGAGGGCTGCGGCCCCGCGCACTAGATTACCAGGGCTGCTCTGGCGGGAATTAAATCCGGGCCGTTACGAGGGGCCATCTGGGCGCTGGGGCGGCAGAGCCCCCAGTGGCGTCCATGGCCCGTCCTGCCCGTCGGGGAGGGAAGGCACGAGAGAATCACCATACGATGCCGGTGTTGACCGTCCCTCTGAAGAAACACGTTAGATTAATTGTGAGAAGCCAATTAAAAAAAAAGTCCCCAAATGACCCCGTTTGTCCCACAGCCCTTTAGCAGTTCTTGCGACGTGCTGGTGCTTTACTCTGTTTTCATATTTGTTGAATTTCCAGAGAATTTCTTTCTTTCTTTATTCTTTTGATAATTCGGCTCTCCGGGTGCTTGTTCAGGCACAGTGAGATGTGCAGGACTCTGCACGCGAGAGCCGCTCTCCTCCCGCTCTCGCCGTGGCTTTCCTGCAAGGCCCCGCTCCTGAAAACCACCCTGCTTCGGCTGTTTATTTTCTCCGTTTCAGAACAATTTCCTCAGTGAATTGTGCGCTGCTTGCACGTGTTCCAGAAGAGGAAAAAATGCGTTCGGTAAAAATGCGTGGGTTCTGCAGCTATTAGATCTTTTGCCTATTTTTAGCTGAGATCTTTCTTGTCATCTCCGACACCTCTCTCTCTGCTGCGCGTTTCTGGGTGCGACGGTCGGGGCGGCCGGTCCAGGGCGCGATTGGGGTTCTCCCTGGAAACGCTCCCGTTCCCAGAAATGCTCGCAGGGGACAAAACTGAAACGCTGGGAAAGAAGTCAGTTATGGAACAAGCCATTAACCTTCTCTTGGGGAGGCCTTGAAAGCAGGAATATGTTATCGTAGTATTGGGTGGAGGAATAAGCGTATGGTGCTGCTCTTTACTTGCCTAAATAAAAACGTGAAGCTCTCGGACAGGTAAGAGACAGCCGCAGACTCACACCTAAATAAGGTTTTTTTAAGCCACTTGTCCCAAGACAACCCGAACGGCAGCATTTGTATTTTTGGAGAGATGGTAACACGTTGCTTCACGACAACCCTCTGCAAATGCAAAGGAGGAGAAGTTCCTGGCTTTGGATGGTTGGTGGCCGTTGCCATCCCATGTGTGGCCGAGTCTTCTGAAGCTCCGTGCTCTTCCCGCGGGCTTTTCCCTGTGCTTTTCCTAGCGCGGGAGCGCGTGGCCCTGGTGCGCATGAGCTCAGCCTGCTTGCAGGCACCCGCCACTGTCGCGATAGTCTCCGTGTCCCCAGGCCCGTGAACGTGCTCCCGGCTCCCGTGCGCCTTTGCAAACGTGTTTATCCCGAATAAACCCAGTGGGATGGGACTACAAAGCAGAGCGTCGGCTCCCTGCTTATCGCAGGGCTCATCCTGTACCGCGTTCCTTGGAGGAAAGGGAATGATGGGCAGGGCTGGCAGGCGAATCCTGTGTGCTCCTTGGTCCCTGCTAAACCAGTGGTAACCCCAGCCCGGAGCCGGGCAGTGATTCCTCGGAGCGCTCCGCATTTTGGGATGCCCGCTGGGTGCTCGAAGTGCATCCTAAAATGTGGAGTGCTCTGTGCCTGGCGTTTAGACCTCGTGCCTGGCATTTAGTTTGGTTGAATTTGCAGTAGCCCTTAGTTTTCCTGGGATTTCCATGCAAAATGCAAACTCTTGCGAGACTTTCTGCGTGACTGTGCAAACGGGCCTCGCCGGTGCCGTGTCCTCTGTGCACCTGGAATGGGGCTTTCGCTGGTGCCGCCCCAGCCATGGGTCTGCGGGAGCTTCAGCTTGCTGGGGCCGTCTGGAGCCATGGCTGGCCAGAAAATCCCATTGGAAAACAAGGAAAATTGCATTCCTGGAGAAGCTCAATGAGGAAAGATCCGCTATGCCACTTCCTAAGGTTTTAACCACAGCCTTAGGAATAAGAGAAACCTTTGCATTAAATGCACTGGAATAAGACTTAAGGCTTGGAAGGCTTCTGTCTTTTAAGCACTCTGGTTATTTTGGCAGTTCGTGTGAGCCAGGTTAAGAGTAAAGGTGCTGAATGCAATAAACCATAGGAGGTGGCATCTTAAAATGAGTCTTAAAATGCAGTCTGCTTCCGAGTGCGTGTTTACATGGGAGATTCGGGCTGGGGATTGCAGCTATTGGATTATGTGCTATTTGCTCGGTGTAAGCAGCGGCAATTTATTGCAGCAAATATATGTGATGCAACGCCCAAAGATTAGTTCTATCCTCTCTAAAGCGTGATTATTTGGGGTCCTTTTTATACCGTAAATAGATACTCTGCTCATGTGATTCCCATGTTTTTGTGTCAACAGCCCGGGCTGCAGTTGAAGCACGGGCTGCATCCGCTTAACAAAATGAAGCCCAAAGAAACCTGCTCTCCACAATGGGAACCAGCTTTTTTGTGGGGATTTTTTTGGTGTTTGGCTGGGCAATGCGAAGCCCTCTCTGCTGCCAGCTCTTTCCCTTGGCCAAGTCTCGTTTCCACCCTTTTAACCCTTAGATCCTGTCAGGACATAAGTTCCTCCAAAGGGAGAGCTGTGGCGCTTAGGGCCATGCGGGAAGACAGAGGGTGCCACGTTCGGTGCCACGTTCGGTACCGCCCGGGCAGCGGAGGGGAGTCAGTGTCCTGCACACAGGAAGGCACTGAGCAGGGGTGCATCAAGCTGGTTCTGTCCAAGCAGACAGAACCACAGCAGAATGAGCGATTGCCCCGTGGGTCACTTTGCAGGTTGGCATCGGCAGGATGGGGATGTGACTGGGGAACGCGGGGCGCACGCGTGCGGGGCTTGGCTCGAGCCGCTTCGTGCGCTTGCGAGTGGTGCGAGAAGCCTGGTCTGACACCTTGGGCCCTTCCCTTGCAGCGGCACCATGACCACAGAGAAGAGCTCGGCGGCGGACGCCGAGGAGCGGGAGCAGCAGCGGGCGCAGGAGGCCGAGGCTGCGGCGGAGGCGCAGAGCCCGGCTGGGCAGACGCCAGTGGCGCCCGAGGAGCCGGGCAAGAAGGAGCGTCGCGCGTCCGAGGGCCGCGGCCTCTCCCGCCTCCTCTCCTCCTTCCTGCGGAGACCCAAGTCGCAGGTGTCCGAGGAGGAGGCCGATGGCCCCAAGGAGGGCGAGGGGGAGCAGAAGGAGCCGGCCGTAGCAGCGGGCGCCGACGAGGAGCTGCTGGTGAAGGCCCCCATCGCAGCGCCCGAGCCCGAGCTCAAGACCGACCCGTCGCTGGACCTGCATTCGCTGAGCAGCGCGGAGACACAGGTAACGCCTGCCCTTCCCTGCCCGCACGTCTGTCTTAACCAGAACCCTGACACAAAGGCCCCTGAGATGCTGGAAGGGCTAAAAGAGCTTTACAAAAGCAGTGCTGCTTAGTGGAGTTCTCACTTTGGTTTTCCTGTACTGCAAAGTACTTTCCCCTGCAATCCTAATAATACATCAGAGCATCGAATAAATTGCCCAGAAGCCCTGAGGATGCTCTGCTGAGGCCCAGGAGCTCGTGTGAGAGCCAGGATTTGGAGTCATAGCTTACAACAGGGAAGTTACTTTAGTTCTCATTCGGATATCCTCCACATGGCCAGAGCAAGGGCAGCCATGGAGAGTGGGGTCTCCTAAAGAAAGGGAGTTTGGAAAAGGGTTTCCTGACCTTCGAGGGGTGTCAGTATAGCAAATCATGACTTGGGCGTCTGTTCAGCCCGGGCTGCTGCCCAGTGCAGATATTCTCTGCTCACACACTGGATTTCTGTGCAGGTTGTGGGCTGAGCCCAGTCCCAAGGAGCTCTCTGACTTGCAGTGTTTGAGCTCAGGAGCCCACAAGAGGCTCCTGCCCCTTCCCCGAGCAGCCTGCTGAAGTCCTCGCGGGACGGTGGTGAAATCCGGGATTGTTTTCCAGTGATTCCCAGCGTTTCCAAGGGTCCAGGGAGGTGCTGCATGTCAGGGAGGTGCAGGCTCTAGGTTCCCTCTGCCTTTTGGAGAAAATCAGCAACTTCAGGCGCTGCTTATAAATTTTATCCACTAAAACTCATGGAGTTCATGAAGTTATAAAGAGGGCAGTAGGACACTTGGGTTTTTTTTCCTTTTTCCCAGGTTTATGAACCTTCAGAAAACACGGGGTGACTTCTGCTAGTGTTTTACCTGTGTGGGCTGGGATTAGCAGAATGGGGCACAACTGGAAATCCTCCTACAATTTCAGCCCGGAAGTTGTGTCCTCAAGGCGGGTGAATGGTTTTTTCCCTGTTTAACTTGGTTTTCCCGTTCCTCATGGTCCGTGTGACCAAAGCCCCGCCGCCCTCCTCAGCGTGCTCGCTGTGGGCGAAACACTTGTTGTTTTTAGTTCTTCTTTTAGCCTGACGCCGGTGGCTTTTTGAACTGTGGCACTCGGCAGATATTTGTGCTGCGCAAGCGTTTGTGGTGCTGCCTGTGTGATAACTGCTGACGGCCGCACTGCGAGTTGTGCCCGAATCCCCCCTCCGATGATCCCGGCCCTGCTGGAACATCGGTCAGCAGCTCGTGGACATTATTCAGCTTGGAAATACCGGAGCTGCCTCCGTGTATTGCATGAGATGCCATGGGGTGAATTAAGCTCACGGGAGGATGAAAAGAAGGGGCTCTGCTCCCCTTCTCCTGCCCCTAAATTGCATCTCTCTCTGCTGCTCTGGTGAATTCAAGTGGTTTCTAAAATGCTTCAGTGGGTGCAGGGAGAGGGTGTGTGACGAGCACAGGAGCTGCCAGGTCAGCTCAGAGGGCTGGGAAGCCTCAGCACCGAATTCCATTTTAATTCCCGTGTCACCAGCCGGAATTGCAGAGCGTGGATCAGAGCGGGTCTTGCGGGCGCGCAGGAGCAACTGGGGTTTTTGTGACTGATTTGCTGGGCCCTTGCCTAGGAGGGAAGCCTCGCTGTGCACCGGCATTAAGGCAGTGCAGATTTGCATATCTCATCAGCCCTAATTTCTCTCATCAACCCTGTATTCTTGCACCCTTTATTAAATAAGCAGCCGAGTGACTTGAAGGGCTCTTCCCCTTCCAAACCCACGTCAGTCAGAGTCTCCGAGGTGCCGTTGCTCATCCCAGGCTGCGTGTTTAGGCCAGCCGACCCGTGTTTTGGGCAGGTCCCCGCGGCCGCGCGCTGCCCGTTTCACGTGATGCTGCTTTGTCTGACCCGTGTAAATGCCAACGTGGCTCTGCCGGGGGTTTCAGCCCGCGCAGGAGGACAGAAGGGACGAGCAGGACCCCGACAGCAAAGACCTCCACGGCAAGGAGGAAGGGGACGTGAAGGACGAGTGCGCCAAGCCCGAGCCCAGGAAGGAGACTCTGGACCCAAAAGCAGACAAGGATTCGAAAGCTACCCAGAGGGCTGTGAAACGACACAGAAACATGTACTGCAAAGTTGTCCTGCTGGATGACACCATCTTTGAGTGCTCTGTGGATGTAAGTACATTCGGGGTTTCTTTTTCTCCTCGTTTCCTTCCCCCTTCTCCTTCCCTGGAAAAACTGTGCATCACAAACTCTGCTTTGCTCCCAGTGCCTGACATGACTGCCTTTGTTGCAGAAAATCTCACTTTAAGCCATAATAACTTTGTGTTGCAAAACCTCTGGGTGCCCAGGGACCTTTCTTTGGGGTTGCTCTGCGATTTCTACGGTACCTTGCTGTGCAAGGCGGGGGGAACTCTACAAAATACGATGTTGCGTGTCTCAGTCTGACCCTGGAGTAGAACTTAGTTTTTATTTCTCTCTGAGATTGAATATCTTTCATTTGATTAAAACCTGCTGCTGGGTTGATTTGTGCTTTTTGCTTCACCTGGAGTACCTTGGCTTTTCGTGTTCCTGGCTAACGTGACTCCTGTGGCTTGGGTGTTTTTTAAAAAGAAGCTGCTTTTAGCTCGCTGTTGAATATATTTGCAGTAAACAACTGTAAATCATCATGTTGACTTAACCACGCTGCAAAGCGCTCCATCAGAGACCTTCCCTGCTGCTTTGCCCGGAGCGTTCCCTCCCAGGACAGCCTTGCTGTCAGGGCAGTACAAAGCCAGCAGAAATCCCCGTTTCGGGATGGAAGGACCTGCCCGGAATATTGATAACCTGGTGGTTCTGCCTGCTCCGTTGCTTCAGTTTTCGCCCGGTCCCAGCAGCTAAGCAGGTGCCAAGCGGGTATCTGGGCCGTGGCGTGCTGGCTCCTTAGAGGAGTCACCTTGGGTGATCCTGGGCAAGTAGGTCAGTTTGTGTAACAGCCTCGCTGCTGTCGTGCCGAGATCAGCAGGGCTTTTCCGCTGGGATCAGCCCGCAATCCTCGCTCGCGCTGCAGATTTCGCTTGCAGCCCCCTGCATGCTGCCCCGTAACTGGTGGGACGGTGCCACCGGGCCCGCGAGCAGGGCTGCTCTGTGAGGCTGAGTGGGCGCGTTTGCCAGCTGCTCATCTCTAGGTGCTGCAGGGATATCCCTGGGTGACACTAGGCTCTAAGGACAGGGGTCCAGGGTGGGCTGGTGGCCTCGTGGACGAGTGCCCTGTTAAAGGGCAAACCCTCTCCAGCTGGGTGCCAGGGCAGGTTTGCTTTGCTGTGTGTCCCTGAGGTCCTTGCAGGGCACGCGTGCAGCACACTGAGTCTAGGCTTGCAGGACGTGTACTCAACGCTCCCTGCTGAAAGCCTGGAATAAAGCGAGGCCGTGGGATCGCGAGCGTTTCCAGCAGGTCCCCTGGAAAGAGGGATGCAGCGCATTAGGGAAGCTTCTGGTTGGAACGGCGCTCGCTCCTTGGCTCTGCGGCGGAGGGAGCTGCTCGGGTTGCCATAGCTTTGTGCCCCGGGGCTGCTCTCCCTGTGCTTTGCACTACAAGGGTGTCTGCTCCTGCACTCGCAGCAGCTGCGGGGCTTGGGGGGAAGGAAAGCAGCGGGCAGGAGCGCTCAAAGAGCGTTGCTGGAGGCAGGAGCCAAGCAGGAGGCAGAGCCCGAGAGCCGGATTGCATCAAATGGAGGAAAGGGTTTGGGAAAAGCCGGTGCTTTATTCCGAGCTGCTGTTCCTCCACGGAAGGGGGGCGGTTTTGGTTCATTCCCTCTCTCCTTTCCCCCAGCCTCAAGCAGTGAGGACAGCAGAGAGCAGCCCGTCCCACGGGGTTTCTACGGGGTTCCTTTTGTCTCTGCAGAAACACGCCAAAGGGCAGGATCTGCTCAAGAAGGTCTGTGACCACCTCAACCTCCTGGAGGAAGACTACTTCGGCCTGGCCATATGGGACACGCCGACCATCAGGGTAAGGAGCTCCCTGTGCTGTGCTCTGCGCCTGAGGGCGTCGCTTTGATTGTGATGCCCCCGTCCCCACGAAGGATGGGATTAGGGTATCATCGAGGTAGGGAGATGGTGGATAAATGACTATGGGAGTGAGTGTTTAAGCAACTGAGCTGCATGAGCTTGGATCTTCGCCTGGAAAAAATTGATTAGAGGTGTTTGCTGCAAAGCGATGCCATTAAATTGCAAAGATTAAATAGGATGCAAGATAAGATTCTCTCGCTTGAGGAAAATGAACATTTTTTATTTTGTACTGAGCCTTCACGGGTAAACCAGCTGCTGCTAAGGGAGCAGGACTGAGTGGAGGCAGCTGCAAAGCCCTTCGCGCTCTGTGGTCGCTGCTCGCCTGAGGCTCGGGGCTGGGCAGCCGGCAGAGCCACCCTGCTCCGGGGTCAGCGGTGCAGGAATCGCTGGGCACATCTACAACACTCGTGTAAGGCACAAGCAAGTGCCCATTGTGGGCTGCCAAGGGCCTTGCTGTTATTTTCTCTTCCCTCTCTGTCTCGTGGCTCCCCTGCTGCCCCACTTATACAGCAAATCCTTTGAATTCAGGCAGGATTTGTTTTCCCCTTGGTAGCTTGCCCCTCCAGTCCAACGTAGGCAGACGTTGCTGTTCTTACAAACAGCTCCAGCTTATTCCCTGGACGAGGTTGTTCTTGGCCTGTGTGTGGAGCAAAAGTCACAATTCCCTGCTGTGCAAGGGCGTATCTGGAGGCTTGGGCTGAGGTTTTGCCCTGTGAAAGGGCACGTGCAGCTTTTCCTACCGAAACTCGTCCTGCTGTGGTTTTGCTCCGAGGTCTTTGGGTAGACTGGAGCAGTATCTTATCTCTTAAACCCTTGTATACGCTCCGAGTGCCTGGCAGGTAATTGCTGCGGCTCTGTGTAATGACGCCAGCCCCAGGAACGCTGAGTTGAAGTAAGGAGCCCTCTTCGCTGCCCGGCTGCGCCCGTCCCCGTCTGCCGGTCCCGTGTTTCACATGCAGCAACCGCCTGTGAACCAGGACACTGCAGCTGGGAGCTATTCAGCACCAAAAGACTTAATAATCGCAAGGAGGCACTTTTAATACGCAGCTAAATAAAGGGTGCTGTTTGTGCAGGTGGAGCCACCGGCCGCGCGAGGGTTTAATTCCGAGTGAACTGCCCCCTTTTGAAGTCTCTGGTTTGTTCTGATGGGGGGAATCTCCCCCCTCTTCGTTTTTCTTCTTCTTTAATCCTTCTGGTTACGTTTCATTGAACCTCTAAATCTCAATTGCCATCTCTGTGCTGCGTGAGCTTCAGAAACGAGCCGACCCCGCGGTGCTGATTCACCGGGAGAGATGATGGGAATGGGGAACGGAGGGACGAGCCCCTACGCTCTGCCTGTGCCAGCACCAGGAGGGAAGCTCCTAGCCGTGGTTTTCCCCCATTATAGGGATCAAATATTCCTGAGGATGCATCTGATCTGGGTTGCTTCCTCTCGCTTGGTGCTATGATGGCGGGTAAAAGCACCGGGCACCCCTGCATCCGTCATCACCTGCCAGATTAGGCAGTGGGATGGAAGCCACAACTGTGTGACTGCCCCCGGGTGCCACAACCGGCTCTTTAGGTCTTTAAAACCAGAGCTCTGGGCAGCAGGTCCTGGGGATCCTGCTCCTGAGCGGCGCAAGGGTAGAGATTGGGTGCCTGAACAGGAGCAGACTGGAGCAGACCCAGTCCTGCTGCGGCGCCGGGCTGGGTAAGCGCCCCCGGGCCGGGCGAGCAGCAGCAGCTTCCAAGACGGGACCGTTTTTTTCTTTCTTTAATAATAGTGCAAATGGGATGTGGTAGTGCAAAACACGCTGTGCACAGGTCACTTTGCTTGGAAGCTACTGCTGTAATGCTAGGAGCCAGCATCGAGTCTTTCCTTTAATTTGTTTCTACTCCTTAAAGAGCATCCATGTGGTTTCGTGTAGTCCTTGCTTGTATGAAATGCTGAATTAATAGGATCACCTGGAGGGAGAAAACCTAAGCAAAAGCATATTCCTGTGCTTCATTCCTACAATGCTCTAGGTAAAGGATCGCAAATACCCCCCCTGAGGCTGCAGAGTGGAGTACAAATTTGCACAACGCCAATATCGTGTTTCCATGGCCGCGGCAGTGTCACGCGTCGCCTTCGCGGTATTTTTAGCAAGTTGCCGTTTGCTTTGGTGTTTCTGAAACGTCTGTTAAACTGCCAATGTTTTTATCCTCTTCCAGACATGGCTGGATCCTGCCAAAGAAATAAAAAAGCAGGTTCATGGTAAGTGGAGCACATTTATCCTGCTGGTGTCCGTGTGGTTCCCTCCCCTTCCCGCCCCCTTTCCTGAAGGCAGACGGTCTTGGCGAGCGAGGCAGGACCCAGGGATCATGGAGAGGTCAGGCGCGGGTGTCTGGCGGGATCAGCACAAGTTCAAGCAGTTTGTGCATCCTTCCTTTTTTTTTTTTTTTTTTTTTAAGATGTAGTGATGCTCTAAATTTGGGAAGAATGGCGGCATTTCCTTGCAGGAAGACATAATTTGCTGCGTGTTCCAGCTATGGAAATCTCTGCTCTCCCTTCTGCTATATAGATGTGGAAATAAGATATTTGCTCCCTGTGGTAGCATAAAAAATAGGTGTCAGGGAACCATTTCAATCTAAACGGAGATTGGGAACCCCTGAGGTTACATATTGAAGCGAGGTTTTGTGGACTCTTTTCCTAATCAGGAAGCCAAGCAGAATGAGAATGATAAATATATAATATACTCCAGTAGTATCAGGACAAGTAGTGAAATAGTCTATGTGAAGACAAGGGCAGTAAATATTTTAGAGGCTTTTATTTTCCACAAGGGAAAAGCCTAAGGACTGATTGCTTCAACAAAATAATACCATTTTAGGTACATTTCTGGCAGGGCGTGCAGGATGCAATTTGTTGTTAAGTTACAAATTAGCACTTGGCCCAGGAATGGGGGGAATTCGGGCTAGTAAGGCAGTTAAACTGGCAAACTGCTTGATTGTACGAGCAGAGCCCTTGCTGATGCAAAGACAGTTGGGCTCCTTGCACGGCAGCCCCTGCTACCTAAAATATTTTCTTAGAATAACTTGTTTTGAGCTGCGCATAACAAAAACAACCCAGCTGGCATTTGATCCCAGCGAGGCTGTTGCATAAGAATTAAATGCACACGAGCTCCTTCCCCTTCCTCCCCATTCGAGATCCGGGTAAATCTCTTTGCAAACGCACGAACATCTCATCTGAGGCCAGAGCAGCGGGCGATTTGCAGGCGCGCACTCAGACCCGAGCCTCGCTGTGGGGCTCGGCCTGCAGGGCCACTGTCTGGCATGACAGGGGGGCATCTATGGCTCCATTTAAGTCTCATGTTTTTCCCGGGATCAACTGTGCTGGGTTTAAGCTGCCGATACAACCCCCTTGTATGGGGCAATTGAGTGAATTAACACATCTGGTCCTTACAAGAAATTTGAAAATTGGGTCTTGAGTGATAAAGAGCCACCCATCTACCTCTCTGACCTCTCTTCATGAATCCTTTTTTTCCACAGGTGATAAAATACTGAGTAATGCAGCCCCTAGCAAATAGATTTTGTGCTTTCCACAAGTCGTGTTGCCTTGCAAGTGTATCAGTCTGTCCTGCCTTGTCTTCTTGTGCTTATATCTTATTTCTTCTTATGCTTACATCCTGATTCCTGGGAAAGGAAAGAACTCGCATCCTGCACCCTCTGCTGAGGCAGAGCTTGCGCTGTTGAAATCAGTGTTACAACCTGACAGCCAAGCTGTGAAGGTTCAGTTTGAGGTTTTGAACGCTTGCAGGGTTTAGTAAAGACTGATCAGCAGGAAGCTCTTGTGCCCACGTGGGTTTTTCCCCAACTTGTCTTTGTCCTTACAGGAGGCCCCTGGGATTTCACCTTCAATGTCAAGTTTTATCCGCCGGATCCCGCCCAGCTCACGGAGGACATAACAAGGTGAACCACGTAGTAACCTTGCTGAGGGATGGTCACCAAAGCAGCCAGCGCTTTCAGGAAGCTGCTGGAACTGGTGGCCAAATAGAACATTGAATTGAAATAGAATCTGTTTTAATACTCATGTGGTTTTCCTGGTGAGTTTGTGTTCGTGTTGCTTGCAGCAGTAAGCTGTAAAGAACAGTTTTTGGTTGACCCTTGGGAACACATTTTGTAAGGTCACCTGTTTCCTGATAAACCTCGTTTTCTCCTCTTTTCCTGCAGATATTACTTGTGTCTGCAGCTCAGACAAGACATCCTGACGGGGCGGCTGCCTTGTTCCTTCGCGACTTTGGCTCTGCTGGGGTCCTACACAGTCCAGTCTGAGCTGGGAGACTATGATCCCGACCTGCACAGTGCAGATTATATCACAGAATTTAAACTGGCCCCAAACCAGACTAAAGAGCTTGAAGAGAAGGTCGTGGAGCTTCATAAAACATACAGGTAAAGTGAAAGAAGCAACTTGAATAATGTGGGGATTTTTTTAGTGTTTTCCCCATCCCTGCTCTATGCTTTTGCTTCCTTGCTGCACCATTATTTTTATTGGCATCGGGGCATTCATGAGACATGAATTTTCACCTGTGAAAGGAAATCAGCTATTTGAAAAAGCTCTCCTATTTGGAAGCTGTAGCAGAGTCCTCCTAGAACGTGGAAGTCTTTTTTCCTGCTAGAATAAGAAACTGGTTTTAGAACGCCAACGTGCAATCCTGCATTTAACGAGTGCCCAGAGGCTTTGTGTGCGCTCCGTAGCCTGCAGCTTGGTTGAGCTTTCCTACAGCTGCAGTTGATAAGCAACACTTCACAGTGTGAAGTATCCTGGTAATGCCCCGCTGCACCGACCGTGCCCTCGCCGTTCCCAAAGGGGCAGACGTGTCGGCTTCCCTCCCAGGCGGAGGGGCTCCCGTGCTCCCTCCAGCAGCACTGGCGCAGTGACACGCTGCTGTCCCTCGCGTTATTTGGGGGATAAAAAAAAGCCTATAAAGGCTTTTTTAGGGAAAAAGCCTCTAAAGCCGCTCCGCGATGTGTGGGGAGGTCTTGAACCGCCAGCTCCTTGCTCTGCGAGAAGCTTCTGGCCGTGACACACTAATAACCAGAGCAGAGCAAAGCGGGGACCTTCTCGCAGGCGCCTCGAAACTCATCACGTAAGTGCAGGGGGAAGGGGCATGCGTGCCCCGACGGCTCCCAGAGCTGCCATTAACACCGCTCTCAGCGCCGCCGATCGATACCCTAAAATGATTCCTCTCCATTTGCATGGAGAGGGGAGGAAATGAGGGGGAATAAGTAGGAGGCCGCTGACAAGTTTCATGACTTGAAGTCAAAGGCCGCTGGCTGAGGGACTGCACTGCTGAATTATTCATACGCTGCCGCCGCATGTGCCCCGTGCAGGGCACGGCCGGAGATGGTGACTGCTCTTAGCAGGGTTGTCTGCCCCACGTCCCCCGGCTGAGTATCCTCTCTTAGATTTGCAGTCCAAATATACGCGAGTAATCAGGAAGACGCCAACCTGGCAATAAAGCCAAACGTACAGGAGCAGATCTCCCAGCAGAGCTGCTGGAGGCATCCCGAGGAACCGAAGCTAATGACAAGGGCACTTCAATCACGCTGCGCACGGCCTCCGTCACGGGCACGTCGCCGTTAACCAGCGCGGCCGCCCCGCAGACCCGGCACCATCTGTTCCCAGAAAATGTCTCATTCATCTCGGCTGTCCCAGTAGGAGCCTCCGCTAAGTGATTCCAGCTGCCCTTGTGCTTTGCTCGGAGAACAAAAGCTGAGCCTGGAAAGGCCTCGCGGCAGCGAGTGCACCAAGGGAGACGGAACCTGCCACCCTTTCCTGGAGCTCAAGGGGTCTTTTTTTTCCGTAGAACTGAGTTTTAGACCCTCTGCAGCACTTCCTCACGAGATAACTTGCTTTCTTGTCTGGTATCTTACAGCTCTGCAGGGAAAAAAAAAGGTGTATCCGTTTTCTGAGGATATCTCACAGCACAGCTGTGTGCATGCCAAGAAATTTATTAATCGAGGCACAGATACGTTAGTGCTGAAAGCAAAAGGAGATGTAACAAGTAAACGGTTTTACGAAGGCTCGTGTGTCCTGTAAAGTAACAGCTATGGAGAATCCCAAGCCCCTATTCTGTGTCCCCAGATCCATGACTCCAGCACAAGCAGACCTGGAATTCCTGGAGAATGCAAAAAAGCTGTCGATGTATGGGGTGGACCTGCACCACGCCAAGGTGAGAGTCAGCGGTGTGCGCCTGCCTCCTGTGCTCTGGAACCTTCAGCATAAGGTGCTGAAAACTGCCTGAGGTCTGGGAGCTGGGGAGGTAAATTCAAGAAAGAGTCAGGGGGAGGCGGGAGGAGTTCAGACTCTGGCCAGGAACGTGCAACCCTGGGGCTGCTCTCTGCTGAAATCTCCATTTGCTTTTCCAGGACTTGGAGGGAGTGGATATCACTCTGGGAGTCTGTTCCAGTGGCCTTCTTGTTTACAAAGATAAGCTGAGAATCAACCGCTTCCCCTGGCCCAAAGTCCTGAAGATTTCCTACAAACGCAGCAGCTTCTTCATTAAGATTCGCCCAGGGGAGGTAGGTTCCGACTCGCTTGTGCCTGTGTCCTCTGTTCTCTGGAGCTGCCTTCCACTGATGACCAACGTCAGCGCTCCAGAAGGTGGGAAAGCAGCAAGCCTCCTGAATGGGCTGTTACACCCCGTTGTATTTCTGGTCTTCCCTCAGCAGTAAATTCCGTCCTCACCATAAAGCTTGGCTGAAGGCATGGAAGAGATGGTGACAATTTAAACAAGTGTCATCTGGCACCATCTCCTGGCACAGCGCGGTACTGCCCGATCCGGCCAGAAAGTAGAGTTTAAAGTTAAGGTCATAGCAGAAACGGGGAGAAGGTTTCCCCCTTTTTCTGGAAAAATCCAGCTTTTCCTGGAGTGAGTCCACCTGGACTAGACCAGCATTTTGTGCTTGGTGGGCTGGGGACAAGCTCTGTTGCCACGCTCATTCCTTGCTCTGCCTAAATGACGTGTGTTTTCTGCAGCAAGAGCAATACGAAAGTACAATTGGGTTCAAGCTCCCGAGCTACCGGGCGGCCAAGAAGCTGTGGAAGGTGTGCGTGGAACACCACACGTTTTTCAGGTGCGTTGTGTTTAACTCTGGACTCCCCCTTGGTCAGGAGTGAGTGACCAACACTAGATTTGCAGAGCACAGATGCGTCTCCTTAAAGTCTAACAAAAACTGCAGTGAAATGATTGAAGACAAATTAAGTATTTATGTTGCAGTAGTAAGACGGCTTGTGCATGGGGTTTGCTACCCCATTTGCACCTAGTAGCGTTAGCTTGTCGCTAGTGTGTGTTACCTTGCTCATCATGAGTAATTCGTATTTTAATTTCTCCCCTGCGTCCGTTCCCCTCCTAACGCGTCGCTGTGGCTCCCGCAGGCTCACGTCCACCGAGGCCATCCCGAAGAGCCGCTTCCTGGCGCTGGGCTCCAAGTTCCGCTACAGCGGGCGCACGCAGGCGCAGACGAGGCAGGCGAGCGCCCTCATCGACCGGCCGGCGCCGCGCTTCGAGCGCTCGGCCAGCAAGAGGGCGTCCCGGAGCCTCGACGGAGGTCAGTGCCCGTCCCCGTGCCCGTCCTGGGGGACCCGGCCCTTGCTTTGATCAGATGCAAAAGCTCTGTTAGCGAACCCTGAATTTTGACCACCCTCGAAGCCTTTAACTGCTCTGTTATTACAAGTCAGTATTTGCTTTGCTTAAAGAGGAAAAACCATAATTTCTTACAGAATTCAAGACATAAAATGTTAATAGTAACGCTGCCAACAACTCTCTGGCAAGAATAGTTATGGCCGTAAGCGAGTGTTGCAGGCCATTAGCAAAGTTCTAGTTAAAAAGGTGATTTCTCATTGCTTCTCAACACAATTTTCTTTCAGCAAATCCAGAATTATCCCATTCTGGGGTTTGGGTTTGTTTATTTAAAGTAACTTTTAGAAGAATAATATTGTTTTCCTTGAAGGGAAGGTTTTTGCTACTAAATGTTTGAAACTTTTCCTGTTTCAAACAGGCCGTTTAGGGGTTAGTTATTTCACAGTTTGTGACGCAGCAGTCGGGTGGGCCGGATTTCTTTTCCAGGGGACAGATAGGAGCCAGCTTTGCTCCCCTTGGTCTGCATCTAGGGCTGCTCCTAAATTAGGATCCTAAAGTTAGGATCCTTTGCCCTTGGGCACCTGATGGAGCACGAACAGCATCACGCTGAGCCCTGATGTCATGTTGTGACCCTTGAGCTGGCTGTGCTCAGCCTGGGGCTGGGGCCCTGGGGCCCGCGCGCATCCGGCCCGCCGAACCTGCAGCCTTGCTCCGTCGGCGCGGGGGCGGGTGTTAACATGTGCACAATTTCCCCAGCGAAACGTGCGACTCAAAAGGTTGAGTTCAGAGCCGTAGAGGAAGAGAAGCAGGAGGAGGTGGTGGTGGTTGAGGTTCCCGAGGCAAAACCCGTGGATGAGTCCCGAGAGAAGCCAGGTATAGCTGTGGTGGCTGCGAGTCTCCGCAGCGCATTGCCTGTCCTTTCCCCACTGAGAGCCTTTACACGCTTGTTCTTGACACCTCTGGAAAGTTTCACCGAGTTCGACCGCTTCCTCTCTTTTGTTTCTCTGCGAGGAGAGTTTCATGCTCGGAGGACACACGGGCCGGGAGAGACAGAGACCAAATTTCTGCATTGCCCCTCGCTAGACTGTAATTCTGCTGGGGACATGGGGGGACATTGGGCTGTACTGGCCCTTCAGATCTGTCTCTGTGTCAAATTTGGGTCTTCTAAAACGTTGAAACTTAAAGGGTTTTTTTCCTGCCACCTTGACATTTCTTTTAAAGCTTCTGTAAGGCTGTATCTCAGGAACTGCTAACATTTCTTGCAGCCTTTTATGGGTTTTATTATAATTTGAGAAAAGCTTCCCGGTGTGCTACGGGGAGCCTAGAATTCCCTTTGGACAGGTGCTGTTTAATAAATAATAAAGTCTTCTTTATGGAGGTGTGCAGGTTTTCAAGAGCAGTCAGCAAACCGCAGCAGCTGTGTTGTCAAATACTTGTTTTCTCCCTCACTTAAGTGTCCAAGGGAGCATCAGAGCTGCAGGGGGTTCGTACGCAAGGGCACCGCGTGCTGCTCTGCTTTCCCTCTCCATCCCGCTGGTTGTGCCGCGCTCTCCTCGCGCCGCTGTTCGCTGCTCCGAGCTGCACCTCGCGCTTCCACAGAGCGTGCCGAATGCCCGGGACACCGTCCTACCTTGAGCCCCTCCGGGCGAGGGCAGCCCTGGGAGCGAAAACCCGCAAAGACGGACAGTGTGAAGGAGCGTCTAAGCCACTGGGATAGTTTCATGCACGCTCTAAACTTCTACATACGAAGCTTGGTCACTTGAGTGCATCTAATCTGACCCACCCATGCAGCACTCGGATGTTGCCCCGGAGAGGAGCTTCCGCTCGCTGTCCCCTCGCGGCTGTTGCGTGTCCGTGCGGCGCCAGTGCCCCGTTAACGCGCACAAACCTTCTTCTAGCCAAGCACGCTCTAGAAAGCTTCGAAATGAAACCCATTGCAGAGGAGGAAGAGGACGAGGAGAAGGTAGAGGCAGTGTCGGTTCCCGTTGCCGAGCCGGCCTTGGTGGAGCCATCAGGTACACCCGCGGCGGCGCCTGGCGTTGCTGTGGCTTCCGCGGCCGCCCGCGGTGCTGCCGCCCGCTGCTGTGACCCCGCGCGGGGCTGGCGTGCTCCAGGGCCGCGGCTGTTTGCGGTGGGGTTGGCTCTTGGCCCCGTGGGGCCGCTAACGGCAGTGCTGTGCGGTGCCCCCTAACACTCCTGCCCCCTCTGCAAGGTCTGTTCCCGTGTGCTGCAGAACAGGGCCTAAAATGCGGCCACTCGCGAGGCTGCATCGGCCCCGAGTGCACAGCCCTCCCACCTCCTTGCTTCCCGGGGGCACTTTGGGCCCACAGATGCAGTTTTCTGCACCAGGGTGATGATGATGCATCCACACGTTGGAGCAGGTCCTGCCCTCGTGTTTAAACCGAGGGCTGTGTTTCCAAATTGCTAAAAGTAGCTAGTAAAGAAGAAAGGACTAAAGTACCGCGGCTCTGGGCAGCAGAGTGGAGGGGGGAAAGATTGGCAACTTCCAGCATTTTTCCTGTGTGTCTTGGTGCTCTCAAGCTCTGCGAAAGAAGCAGAAATCCCAGTTTGCTGGTGGCAGCGTGTCCTTTCCCGCTTGGTTGTTGAGGTGGTGTTCTCATGTATTCGTAACCCTTTTAGCCAAACGTGCCCTTGGCAAAGTTGAGATAAGCCCCCTGGAAGACAAGGAGGTGGCAGAAGAGAAACCAATGGTGGCGAGAGGAGCGGAAGTGGTCCAGGAGGAGCCAGGTATCAGAACGGCTTCCCACCTCCGCGTGGCTGGCGTGTCCTTGTCCTGCTTCGTGCTGCAGCCTCGCGTACGGCCTCGCCGGGGCTGTCACCGCTCCTGTGGGTGAGCGGCCTCAACACGCGGGGCCGTTCCCTTTCCAAGAGGACGGCGAGATGCCTGGCCCGCAGGAGGGCCTGTTTTGTTGAAGGGTGGCAGATGCCATGGGAATAGTGGGGATGATTTGGGATCTTGCTGTGTATTTTCAGCCAGTGCCAGTGTCTAGAAATTTGTGTTAGGAATGACAGTTTCAGTCCTCCCTCTCTCCCTACCCCACCAAAATCTTGCTCTGGCTTTTCCAGCCCTCAGTCCTGTATGTTTTATGTTTTTAACCATGCAGATACTTTATTCCGCACCAGTTTTATACACACGAGTGAGACGCAGGTAGCTTTGAGAGAAGGGCAAAGCAGGAATGCTGAGGTTTTGCTTAAAGTAATGATTATTTTTAATGTCAGATCTTCTGTCCCTAGCTAGAGGGACGGTAGTAGCCCGGTAACACTAGTAACTGGGGTAAGTAACACACTGGGACTCTTCCTCCATAAACCAGGCCTACGCGACATGAAATCGTGCCAAAGAAGTTATTGCAAATGACTAGGGATAGTTTTAGTGCAATGGCCACAGAAATCGAGAGAGAATCGAGTTCTCCCTGGAGAACTAAATGGCTTCTTGTGTCTGTGGATGGGCACCGTGGGGTAGTTGGGACACCCAGCGTGAGCCCGAACGCAAGGGCTTCCTGCGGCGTTGGGACCCTCGTCCTCCTCGTGAGAGCCGATGTCGGGAGCACCGTGTGCGTTCCTGCCCGTGTGCGTTCCTGCCTGCGCCCTGGCTCAGAGCTGCTGGTGTCCCCTCGCCGCTGCGGCTCCTGTTGTGCCAGGAGAGACCCGTCTCGGAGAGAAGGTCCAAGTCTGCTTAGAAACCCCCCCCAGAGGCTGCCGCGGAGCTTTGCGGAGAAACACGGGTGGATTAGTGGAGGGGAAGCAGTGAAAAGATTGAGGAGGAGGGGGAGGACCCAGCGCTGCTCTTCCACCCCCTCTAGCCAAGGACCCCGCACGAGGCCGGTGCGGCCGCCGCTCGCCATTCCCGTTGCAACGGACCCGAGTCCGGGAGGCGGCAGCGCCCGGCAGCACTGAGCGGCCCGAGCTTGCTTTGTGGGGACCGTGTCTGGGCTTTCGTTTCGTTTTATTTCCTTAAACCATAAAGGTAAAACCGATCTCCGCTTCCATGCTCCACTCAAGCCGCTTTGCTCAACATCTTGGTTTCCTTCCGCTCCCTTTTCCCTCCTCTCTCTCCCTTTTCGCCTTCCCCGGGTCCGGAGCCGCGCGCGGGCCATGCTCTGACCCCGCTGTCTCTCCGCAGCGGTGGCCGCGGTGACGCCCGAGTGCAGCCCGCGGCCCACGTCGGCCCCCGCCATCGCGCCGAGTGACGTGGCGCCCGCCAGGGCCCCGGCCAGGGAGGCCCCCGGCGCCGCCAGAGCCCACAAGGAGGGGACGAGGACGGAGACCAAGCGCCAGGATGGCCCCACGGAGAAGACCCAGGCAGAGCCGGCCGAGGCGGCCCAGGTAGGGCCAAGCGGAGCGGGCGGCTCTAACCGGCGGCGGCAGCCGGGGTGCGCGGTTCCCTGCGCTGTGCCAGGGAAATCCCATCCCTGAGCCGCAGCCAGCATGGAGGAGGAGGAGGAAGAGGTGTGGGCAAAGGCAGCATTGCGGCGCTGCCGTCAGTCCCAGCGACCACCTTAAAACCCGTTAAAAACTCGGTGGGAATTGCTGTCCCCTTGGTGCCCCTCGATGTACATGTAATGTTAAGCCAAAACAACACGCCAAATGCAAATTATTTTTTGTTTGCAAAAATTATTTGTTCCTACTACAGGAACATGCAAAATTATTTGTTCCTGCTACAGCCCCCTTCATATTCTCTGCGTTTTTGCCGGTCTTTGGAGGCCTCAGCAGGGTGCCCACCTCCAGAAACGGGGTCTGGAGTTTAGTGTTCCCGATGCTGCTGGAGCGACGCAGCTCTCTGGGCAGCTCCGAGCAGTCTGGGCACCTTTTTTCCCAAATACTTCTAAGGCAAATATTGTTTTTTTCCTCCAAGTAGTTTTGGGGGATGATTGGCTGTCAATCCAAATGCACCCTCAGATGTCACCAGGTCACTTTGTTTAACACCAAATGATGCTTTTTACCATTGAATTATTTGACAAACTCCATTTCCATAAGATATAAAATGCTCCGATGGTCTGGGCTCTTTAGTTCTGGAGCATTAAGCTTAATTTTAATTTTAATTCAATTAAGCTTAATTTTAATTAAGCTTTAATTTTAATTAACCTTAATAAGCTAAGTCTCGTCTTGGTGACAATGTACAAACATGACATTTTGGGGGTTTGGAGAAGCTCGGGGTTAATTTGACCACGTTGCCTTGGGTGCTGGTTCCATTGCGGGATCCGGCTGCAAACAAGATGGGAAAACACCAGCCCAGGAAACCAACGTGAGCCCTGGGGAGCCCCGCGGCCGCCCTGGCGCGTGTCCGGACCGGAGGGATCGTGCAAAGTGCCCCGGAGCTGACGGGCTGCGAGCGGGAGCCGCTCGGAGCTACCCTGGTGCATGTGGCTGCAGGCTGCATGCTGGATGCCGCATGCTGCAAGCTGCATGCTGCAGGCGGGGGATTTTTTTGCACGTTCACCCTGCACTTCAAAAGCAACTCCATGCAGCTGCGTTTGAAACTAAGGTGTCTCTTGAAAGCCAGTCTACTAACAAGAAATGTTTTTACCGCTTTATTTCTCAAATGTAGGTGGGAAAAACGCACACTGAGGTCACCGTACCCACCGCGGATGGTGACCGGCCCCAGGTTTGTGCTGCTAATTCAGTTAGGCTGCTCATACCTATTTTTTTTAAGGTAATACAATGAGGTTCAGCGTAATTAAATGAACCAACCTTTTTTTTTTTTTCCTATCACTGCCAAACAGCAGCAGCCTGCAGAGAAAGAGGAAGAAGTGATAAGAATGAGGAAGGTTAGACACTTCACCCTTTCACCAAACCAATTTTTCATATCATCCATGCACAACCCTTTTAAACAGACAGTGCTCCGCTCTCTTCCTGTGCTTTGGGCTGGACGCTTGGTTATTCTTTTGAATCCACAGGTGCCAATAATTCGCTTTCAAAGTGAGCAGCTTTGTGTCCCTTAGCCAGGCGCTAGAATGTCATCCATCATGTTGGATGATATGGAGAAACAGGCTTGGTTTGATGCATAAAATTCGTCTTTGCTGCTCTGTAACAAATATAGCTGCAAACCAAAGAAAAAAATATAATGTGCAATCCAACAAATTCAAAAAAAAAGAAAATATCAAAAAAAAAATCCCCAAATTAAGCTTTTTAATGTTGATTGATTATTAGGAGAGATCCAAAATACTTCCTAAAGCCCCGGAGGCGCTGGTGCAGCTGCACGTGCTGCATGCTCGCAGGGACATAAAGCTGCTGCTTTGGGCAGGGCTTCTGGAGAAACCCGGCGCAATTCCTGCTGCGGGGAGCAGAGGAGGCTGCAGAAAGGGAAAAAAAAAAAAATAAAAAATAAAGCCGGTGAAGGGCTGGGAACTGTCTCTTTAAAGGCCTCATTGCATCTCCCGTGTCCCGTGCCGGTGGTGCCTCGGTGCCGGTGTTCTTGCGGCTCCGCGGTCCGACCCACGTCGGCCCAGTGCTGCGCTCCAAACATTGCGATGACTTTTTTATTTGCCAATTTGTGAATTCCCGCAAGAACAATGTTTTAATTTTTTGTGCTTCTCTTCTTTCTTTTTTTTTTCCTTTTTTGTTGTTTTTGTTCCCCCCTTTCTTTCATTTTCACAGAAGAGATCAAAGAGGCTAGATGGTGAAAACATTTATATCAGGCATAGCAATTTAATGTTGGAGGTTTGTATGAACTCGACGCTTTTTTCAGTTGCGTTTGCCTAGACCTTCTGCATTCTCTGCTGAACTTTTTCTTCCTCTTCTGCTGCTGCCTTTGGTTTGCATGCTCTTGCATGACGGACTTATTTTTTTATTAATTTAATACGCTTTTGCATGCTGGCAGTAAACATGCCAATCTGCAGGCATTCTTCCTTCTACCTCTTTTGATTTTCATTCTCTCATACTGACCTAAAATATATGATTGGCAGAGCCATGTGCTCAGCCCGGTCTGTCCTGGGGCTCTTGGGCAGCAAGTTGCCCGCTCAAAACGACTCGAGCCCCATTTAAACCTCGTTCTTTGTTTGAAATGTGTGAGTTTTGCCAACAAAGCAACAGAAAATGTAGCCTCTGCAATACAGAAATGAGGCTGAGCTGCGGGTAGAGGCGTCAGGCCGGCTGCGGAGGAGCAGCCGAGGGGTGACCTGGTCCTGTGGGCCCCGAGCGTCATCCCAGGACAGACCGAGCCAATCCTATATTGCACCCTGTGTACCCAGGGCGTTCGTGCCTTCGGATACTCGTGTCCCGTGGTGTCCGCAGGAAGCTGCAGCCGGCAGGGCTTCCCTGTGGGCGTCGCGCAAGGGTGAAGGGCACTAACGAACCTGCTGCCTTCTAACCGGGGTTTTAAAGGTTTTGCAGCTTTTGTGGGGTTTGGGCCCAGTGCCGTTTTTAAGTGCCCCCTTCCGTGCTCGCCAGCAGGAACCCGGCTGGGAAGATGGCCCCGGCGCTGTCTCTAGGCCGCCCGCGGCTCCCAAGGCCGTTGGCAGGGTCGGCACGGGCGCTGCCCGGGCGCTTCTGTTGCAGGTGCTGCCACCCCGGCTGCCGCTGCCGGCGCACGCAGCCCGGAGCCCCTCGGAGCTGCCGCCTGCTCCCTCCGGCGCCGTTCCCTGCTCCCCCCAGTGACCCACGCTCCATAGGCTTTCCCGAAAGGCCAAACCCAGGGAGAGGCACAGCGCTTGGAGCTTCGCTCCTGCTTCTGTAACCCCCTCGCGGCTTTGGCCCCTCTGCCGCCCTCCAGGCTGGACCCTGCTGTGCCGCATGGGCAGACCTGGTGCCGTCCTCCCTCCTGCGGAGCTGGAGCAGCTGCAGGGCCCTTGGCCTGCTGTCCCCGGGGCATCCTCGGCGCTCCGTTCTGTGCCTTTTTCCTCTAACTCGCTGGCACTTGCCTTGTGCTTTCATCTGGGACCCCCGCCAGGACTGTTTTTCGCCACAACTGTGCCAAAAATAGCAAAAGTGGTTTGTGAGGCCCACGGCCGCGCGCACCGGGAATGCGGGTGCTGCCTGAGCTGCGGGATCCCGGGTGCTGGGTCGTCCTTCGGGGAGCCGTTTGCTTCCAAAAACCCAAAGCAAAGTGGCCCGCGCGCCCGCCCGCAGGCTGCACAGCGGCTGAAACCACAAGGAGGGAGATTTGGCTGTGCTGCTTCTACTCACTCTGCTGGGGGAGGCTCCCTTCTCCTCGGCGCTGCCCAGAAAAGCCGTGTTTGGCTCCAGCCTCTTTCGCGCAGAGCTTGTTCTAAACAAAACCCCGGGTCGCTTGCGAGGGAAGGGCTATTTATAAACGATTCGGTTGAACGGGGCTGAATTGCCTTGAAGCCAATGCGTTTGGATAGAGGGGGACCAAAAATAAATCCCGATAAATGACAGAGAATAGGAATGAAGAGAATGAGTAAAACTGAAAGTTTCCTAAGCGTTAGTGTAATTTATGGATCTCCCTTAGATATTCAGGTGTGCAGAGGGGAGGGAAAAGCAAAATCCCCACCTTAAGAGCACAAAATCCGCCCCCAGCACCGTAGCCTTGGAAGTAACACGGGAAGTAACATAGGGAGTCCTCCCCAGGGCAAACCCTGGAGATTTCCATCATCTCCTGGTGCAGCCTGTGCCCGGAGCGGGCGCCGCGGGATGGGATGGGGATAGCGGGAGGGAGCCGGCGGCTCCGCTGCCCAGCCCGTGCCCCCGCCTTCACCCCCCTCTCCTTTGGTGCCAGGACCTGGACAAGCCGCAGGAGGAGATCAAGAAACACCACGCCAACATCAGCGAGCTCAAGAAGAACTTCATGGAGTCCGTCCCTGAGCCGCGGCCCAGCGAGTGGGACAAGCGCTTGTCGGCGCACTCGCCCTTCCGCACCCTCAACGGGCAGATTCCCGGTGGAGTGGACGGAGTGAGTACCCCAGCGGCGCGGGACTCGGCCGTACACCTCTTAGGCTGTGGTTCGGGCTGTGCGCAACATGATTTTGAGCAAATTCAGTGGTCTGCAAAAGTATCAACGCTTTACTGCTGGTTTCACCAAAATACGGGAGGGGGGAATATAAGGTCGAGTTGTTTTCCGTGTGGTTTTGATGCCGTCATTGAATTAACTCTTGCATTAGGATCTGCTAGTACCTACGTGGCTACGTTAGGCTTGTTTGCACTCAGTGGAAACCTGTTCACGAGAGCATTCCCCATCCCGCTGCTAATTCCCTAAGGAGGATAGTAGTGAGGAGCCCTGGTAATCAGTCCCTTAAACAGCAAACAGCTTCCTTGCAGCTGGGAAATGGAATCCTGGCTGCATGGAAGACAGGGCAAAATCTCCCCTGACTTAACCCCAGCTTCTCCCCTTCCTGCCCACAGCTCTGCAGATAAACTTGCTTTGAGCCTCAAACCAGTGCAAGGGTGGTGCTTTGTAAATGGAATTAATCTTGCTGTGGATGGAGAGTTCCCCCATGGACACGAGGCCTCTGGTGCTCAAGTTTCCTCCTGGATGGACGTCGCCGCTTGGCTGCTGAGTCTTAGCGTGACTTTTGCAGGGATTTGCGGAGCAGGAAGCGGCGGGAGCGCCCGGCCCGCCGCAGCCTGTACCGGGATGTGCAGGTGGAGCCGGCAGGGCTCCCAGCGCGGCCGCTCGGGCCCATGCGTGGGCGCCCCGGGGTGGCTCCTCGTGCCCGGTGAGGCTGCCCCGCCGTCAGCCCCATCTGCATTTCTGGAAGTTCCCGAGAGCTCTTGGTGGGGCCTCTGAAACACTCTTTCTCCCAGGCAGAGGTTGACACGTTCTGTCGTGAACTTCCAGAAATCCATATTGAGCACGTAACGAGGAAAAACCCCTCCGGAGGGGAGGGTTGGCTTCACCTGCACATTGGTTTGAACTGCCTCAGGATGGCAGAGAGGGTCCTGTGTCTACAGGTGGTATCTGAAGGCCGTGGTAGTGACAAAAGCCTCCTTCACCCGGGGCTGCATTTCTGCTGTTCTTCTCTATTTTGTTGCAAGAAAACTGACCCTAACACGCTTTGTGTGTCCAGGTCAAGACAGTCACTGTCCTATCTTCTGAGAGACAGGTTGGTGGGCTAGAGGTAAAGCTGCTGCTCTGACCGTGCTTCTGGACCAGGGTCTTGCTATTGCGATGGCACCGAGCAAAAACTTGACAGCAGCTGCTGGATGACCTTTTTCTTTTGGCTACATTAAGTAGTTCCATAGCGCACAGCCTCCAGCCCTAACACCTACCTTTGGACTCTGGGCACTGCTGCAGCTTTTGCAGCTTGCAATTTGCTTATTTTCGGTGCATGGCCGGTTCGAAAAAGCTGCATGCGAGATGTAACCGTGTATTCGGAGAGAAAAGCCATTATGAAAGTTTAACTGTACCCTGTTCTTTTTATGTCGTCTTTCTTTCCGTTTTTCTTTTGCTGATCATGTTACTCTTGCATCTTGTATTTTCTTTTGCTGCCCAGTCTCCCAGCTACTTTCTCCCTGATACTCATCACTTGGGGGTGTGCAAAGAACCCGTCCCAAAGTACCGCCCGGATCAGAGGAGATTAGCTCAGCTGCGGGAGCTCAGGGCCAAGTTTTTCCTTTCGTAGGTCGGGCTGACCTTGCCCCCGCCTGGCAAAGCGGAGACCAGGGCACGTCCTGCCTGGGCTGCAGCATTGCCCAAATCTTCCTCTTCCTTCCAGGAAGGTGCGGAAGGTCCTGCATGATCCTGTGTGATGTTTTATCTTGTTCTGGTTTGTACCTTCTTCAGACTCCAGACACAAACGTGCTGTTGTACGAAGCCAACTGC
The DNA here is from genome assembly GCA_034781795.1 of Crypturellus tataupa. Classification (NCBI taxonomy): domain Eukaryota; kingdom Metazoa; phylum Chordata; class Aves; order Tinamiformes; family Tinamidae; genus Crypturellus; species Crypturellus tataupa. The sequence goes on along the minus strand of JAWLRI010000306.1, from coordinate 4,059 downwards.
AGGTTTCTAACACTGATACTCACATCAGGCCTCTTCCACACTCTGGATTTCTAAGATGTCACACGTTTTTTTTTTTGCTCGTTAAAGTGGAGTTTTGAAAACAACTGAAATTTTGATACTATCACCAGGACTTTACAAACCAGTTTTGTATCTGCACTGCAGCCTAGATGTCAAAAGTAATTTAACAAGCCCTGTTTTTTAAGGGCAGGAGGGAATGGGAAGTGGTCACAGACCACATTTTGTACTATGCTGTTTCTGTTTGTAGTACGGCAAAATTAACTTTTCTCAACCATTCCAACTGCAAAGCACAGCATTGGTTCTAAACACTCGGTTTTCTTGGAAGGCAGTTGCAAAACACACGTGATCATGACGCAGAAATTCCTGAGCTCTCTAGAGAGGAGAGAGCCCTATTTTGTAGCTCAGACAGTGATGCCATTTCAGCTGCCAGAGCTTTGGTTCTTGAGAGCAGCTTATGACTAGATTGAGAGCAAAACTGTCCTATCCCTTTGCACACCTCCAAGTATCATTTTGGGCACTTTCCATCTGTCATTTTTGTTCATCTCTCTCTGTCTTTCTTGATCTTCTACCACGAAAGCAGACACAGGAACGTCCTCTGTTAGTACAGGATGAAGACAAACTAAAAAAGCAGGAGATACCTACTGAGAGAGCCTTTGCCCGGCCATCAGATGAAGAAACTCTGCCAAAGGTTTCTATTTCAATTCCTGAAGAGCAGAAATCGCTCAAAAAGTGTCAGCTCTACTCTAGTGTTTTTCCGTCTCCGCGTATTCCCTTTATGATGTCCTTCTTGGTGATCGTAGCACTGACTGTTTGGTGGCTGCTCTTTCTCTGAGTGGGAACAGGGTCCTATGGAAACCTCAGGACCGAATCTCCGAAATCTCGGCCGTAGCCTCTGCTGCATCCTCCTCGTGCTGGGCTCTGCTCCGTTTTCCCAGGGACTAGAGCGTGGATCCCGCTTTTTTCCGTTGCGTGTCTGCCGTCAGGGCCTGACAGGAGTGGTAATGGATTGCTGGATCCCTATGGAAGTTTCTTTAGTGCTCTGTAAGCCAAAATGAGTTGCATAAACCACGTTACTGATTGCAAAGGCTTCGGCTGCTGGGGCTGCGTGGGGGAGATGTTTGGTCCTGCAGCTTCGCCTGGCCATCACTGAAGACTGTCTAAACTCGGCCTTGGGAAGGTCAGCTCTGCACAAGCAGAATGTCAGGGTGACCCAAAAGCTGAGGCTTTACAGCAACGTATGAGATCTGATCCATAACCACTCCTTCCTCAGGACACCAGGACTGGCATTTAAAGAAAACATCTTCGTCATCGATAGTACTGCTAGCGCTAACTTATAGATAGGGATAGGTAGCTTCTCCTTTTCCCAAGACCTTTCGCAACACAGCAGCTTCCCATGCACCCCCCAGTTCTCGTTTTGATGAGAAAATATGTCCTGTTGCAGAAGAAAATCCACTGCATGCAGATATTTATTCTGGGCGCGCTGACCGCAAGCACCGGCGCGCGCTGCTCTGGGTTCTCCGAGCCGGCGTCGGAGTCACTTAGAAGCGTGAAGGTTTGCGAGCTGGGGGGACGTGGGGCTTTGTGTCTAAGGGGTTCCTTTTCTGTATATAAAATTTTGGGATGCTTCTCTTTGGCTAGTAATACACATGCTTTTGCTTTCTCCGGAGGATTGGGATAGAAACAATTCCCTCGGGGAACAGCCACTGGTGCTGGCGTAATCGGCAGCTGCTCCCCTGACATAGACGAGAAAGGTACTTGATTCCAAGGACTCAAGCGTGTGAATATATAGAAATGTACATGTTCCTACTCGCTTATACTTATGTATCCGTGTGAACAGTGCTGCTTTAGGAAACTAGAATAATAGGAATGCTGGAAAAGACAAAACTGGTGCCGAGCTTGGCGTGCGCCATCCCACGGGGAGGACAGCGGGGAGTCAGGGTGCGCTTGGGCTGCGTCTCTCGCTCTCGCTGTCCCGGATGAGACCCTGGAGGTGCTGGCTCAGATATGTAGGTTGTTAGTGAAACACCTTGCTTGAGTCCACGGGAACCTTTCGGATTTGCCCACTCACCCTGCTTAGTTAACCCGTTTGTGCCTTTAGGACTTTGGTTTGGTGCGAGTGCTGATTTCCATGGACAGATATTCTTCCCTTGGGAATACACTGCCTTTAACACACAGTCTTCCTCCTGCAGCTCTGGAGACCCTGGAAGCTGATGGGTTATGGGGCGCCAGCAGCGTCCGGCTGCCTTGATGTCCCCAGGAGGGACATTGGCGGTGCTGCCTGTGAGCACGAGACCTGCTGGGAACACAAACTCACTGACTTCCGAATTAGAATGGTCTCTCTCTCTCTTTCTTTTTTTTTTCTTAATTTATTTACATCTTGGAATAAGACTGGTTATTTTCAGCCAACAATCTTCTGAACTTTCCATTCTGAGAATGCTCAGGACCGTTTTGGGGCTTTGCATACCCATCGCACCAAAGGGTGTGAAGAAAGGGAACAAACATCTCCGTTTCTTGATGAGTTCGTCTGTGTCCAGGCACATGGATGGGATCCGTCCTAATCCACACAGAGGCTCTAGCTCCTCAGGAAGGGAGGGATCTCCAGAGGCACCTTCCGAGCTGACGCGCTAGAGCTGGCGGCGCTGGGGTCCCTCTGCTGCGCTCCAGTCGCTGTGTCCCGCTCTCCTCCTCTTTCCTTGCCCCGTGGCCGTGGGGACTGGGCTCCTTTGTGGCAGTTTGTGCCTCGTGGTTTTGCCAAGCTGGCTGCTTCCTGCTTTCATGGCTCTCGCTTGATGCTGACTCGGGTTGCAGAACGCAGAGCGAGTTGCCAGGGTTGCCGGTGTCGCGCAGGACTGGGGTTAGGCTGCTGTAGCCCGGCTTACGGGCAGCGGTCTCGGGGTTTTCACAACCTGACGAGTCCGCTCTGCTCCCTACTTCTTCCTCAGGAACAAACATGCTGCCAAGGGCAGACCAAGCTGCTGGCTCCTGTGCTGGCACCGCCGCCAGCTCCTATTTGCCATGGGGCCAGCGCACCTTTCCCATCTGTGCCGGGATAGCTTCAACCTGCGTCGCCAACAGCGAGCACTGAGAACCACGTCATTCCTCCCAAAGGGAAGCTGGAGATGTCTGCAGCTATAACCCCATCCGTGAGCTTATGCTCCTGACTGAGTCTCATGGAAACCTTATGGGTTTCCATGAGAAATCCTGAGCGTTCAGGGCTGCAGAAAATGGTATTTCAGTGATTCGGAGGTGTCTGTGATTCAGCTCCTTGAAGGCTGTAGCCGTCCCGGTGGTGGTTAGGCTTTTACAGTGTTTTGCAAATAACCTGTGCTGCGACAAGGCTCGCATGTGTGCTCGGTTTGAAGGAGGGTCTTCCCCAGGGTCCCCCCAGCTCCGTGCAGGTTGGTGCCTGGCTCTGCACTTCCTATTCGGAATCTTGCCCTGCCGACATCCGCTTCTCCAGTTCCCCCGTAACGCAGAACGGCTTCCTGGGCTTTGCTGCTCCGAGGAAAGGTGGCCGTGAGCATTTTGACGCTGCAACCACAGCGATTTCTTGAAGGTCAGGCTGAACTCCGGGTTGCGCTGGCTGTTGGGGTCTCTCCGTGCTGGTAGCTGGTGATCCCAGGCAATATGCACTGGCGTGAGCGTGCCCGGGGGCTATTCCTGGGAGCGGGCAGAGGCATCTGCGCCCGCGCGGCCTCGTCCCGTGAGTGGAGGGAGCGGAGGCCTCTCGAGCAGGGCGGGTAGTGACAGCAGCCCCAGGGCGCAGGGACACTTTGCAGCGCAGCCCAGAGGCTGCTGCTGCTCCGTGCAGAGGCTCTGTGCTCTGCATCCCGGTGCCGCTGGCGCAGGAGGAGCAGGCGGCCGCCGTTTTTCCCCGGTTTGTCTTTTTGTTGGTTTATAAAGCTAGAGAGAGAGCTAGCAGGCTTTGGGTAAAGGCTTTCTGAACCGCCTGGGTTTGTGCTCGTGGTCTTCTCGCAGTGGTATACAGTCTCATCGGACTAAAAAATTCTTTTTTTTTTTTTTTTTTTTTTTTTTTTTTTT
>JAWLRI010000305.1:366915-418799 GCA_034781795.1 Crypturellus tataupa | reverse complement strand
CAAGCGCGCGCCCCCTCCCCCACACTCCGCCCCGCCTCCCCTGCCCATTGGCCCACGTGGCGGCCTCGCTCTCCCGCTGCAGCCAATCAGCTGCGGCCAGCGCGGCCAGCGCGGAGGCGGGAGGCGGAGCGGGGGCCGGTGCGCTATAAAATGGCGGCGGCGGCGCTGACGGGGGCGCGCGAGTGCTATGGAGGAGCCGCTGTTGTTGCTGGTGCGGAGCCCCTCGGGGCGGCACCCCGAGCTGCGCCTCCGCACGCCGCCCGCGTGGACCGTGCGGCGCCTCAAGGCCGAGCTGCGCCGCCTCCTCCCCGAGGCACCCGTGAGTTCACCCCCTTTCCCCTCCCCAAACGGGTCTAACGGCTCCCCGGGGCCGCCGCTTTGGCCAAGTGATGCAAGTCCTGAGCGGGATTGCGAAAAAACGAAGTAAAAATAAATAGGCTGATGCGGTTGGGAGGGGGGGGAGCGTTTCTAGCACCTGCTTCTTCAGATGATCCGGGGGAAGAGAGTGACAGGGGACAAGGTTGCATCATCTGCCCGGTGTTTGCTGGTAAATATAGAGGTGAAACTCGCTCAGACCGTGTGGGGAAGGTGCCTGGGGACTTGATTTGGCTTCTTGTTTAACCACAGTTAAATATTAACTGAGCCTGACAGGCATGGGCTGTGCTTGAGGGGTGTTTGCAACAGCTGTCTGGAAAGTTTGCTGCTCTCTCTGGGAGAGTTTGAGCTGTGGGCAAGGTCGGTAAATACTGCTGTGAAAAGTTTCTGTATCTACAGGGTTTCCTCTTGAATGCTGTCTGTGAAATCCCACAGTGTATCTTGGGTGTGGGTAGTGGGTTGGAGCACACTCTTAGTTTAATGGGAACAGCTGGTTCTTGTGCTGTGAAACAAGAGACTCTGAAGACAGCAGCTGAGGGTGTTTATAGCCCTGAAGCAGATTTTCAGGCTCTCTGTGCTTGCAGAGAGAGCTCTGAGCTGCCTGAAGTCTCAAGGTGCTGCAGTTTGCCGGTGTGGTGTTTTAGGGGAGCGTGCAGTGCTGTTCTGTCTCACCCCATGCACAGCTGGCACAAGGACATGTGCAGAATGTCCTCCCTGGAGGATATGCACTTCTGCCTCTCAATGACGAAGCCCTGTGGAAGGGAGCTGCTGTGTTCAGCCTCCAGGCGCTGATCTGGCTTCCAGCCACGTTGCATCATGCGTGGAAGCTTCCTAGTGGCCTCTTGAGATGTGACTTACCAGCATGACTGAAGGATCTAATAAGCAATGTGAGGACTTTCCTTCTGGGGAAGGTCCTTGCTCTGGAACAAGATTGATGTGTCCTCTCTGTTTTGCAGCAATAGGATTTTTGGTGAACAGCTGCCCTGGGGTACCACAGATTTATTTGGCTGCAATTTTAGTGCTCTTTGGATCAGACAGTGCTGCAAGCTTCCCTTTCCAAACAGCACACGTGCTTTTGTCAGGGCTTTCACTGTTAGTGTGTAGCAAGTCCTGCTGCTTATTCTCTTGTTGATGGAGATATTGGTGCACTATAGTAATCAACTAAATGGATCATTTTGCCCTTTTTTGTATGTACACAGTTCCCTGTTCAGCTTAATGTGCAAGGTTGTTAAAATCACCTACCTCTATCCCTTTGACCACCAGTTATATTAAACATTTACATTAAGCATAAAATTGATTAATGTTTGTGTGTATTTGCCAGAAGAAGTAACCACTATATTCTGTCTTTCTTCAAAGCCTGAAGATGACCAGAGATTGATTTACTCTGGCAAGCTGCTGCTTGATCATCACTGCCTGAGAGATTTGCTGCCAAAGGTATTAAAAATTCTTTTATGCTGTGCTGGTATATTGAGCAGGGTGGAACAATTGCTTTTTATGTGCCCTTACTTATGTTTTATTTTAGCATGAGGAATTGCATGCTTTTCATCTGGTGTACAACCTCAAGACTTCTGTGACTGCCCAAGAAACCAGCACAAAGGTTGGTTTATTGACTTAACGTACTGCTGAGTCCTGATTTTGACTATCTGAAGAATGGAAAATAATGGCTATTTTACACTTCATCGATGTTGTAGGCTTTTCTTGCAGGTATAATAGCAGCATTGCTGCTGGGGGTAGTTCTAATGCCCAGAGATGTAAAAACTATTCTGACTAAGGTTGATGCAAGTTGATTTGTGTCTCATAAAGAGAGATTCTGCTGGCATTTGTTGAAGTATCAAAACTCCAGGCTTCTTGTAAAATACAGCACTCTTCTACCAGGCAAAGTCAGTATCTGGTGTATTCAGTTATGTTAGCATGTAACCTGTCACCTTCAGGAGACTGCAGACTATTTTAACTGCTCTCAGTGAAGACTTGGAGAGACAGCATGCAGGAAGCTCAAGATCAGCATGAGGGCTGAACTGAGGGCTTGCTAGTGTGAAATGCAGTAGCTGCTGTGTGCCCAAAGATGCACTTTATACCACAAGTGTTTTATTTAAAGATACTCTTATATTGTCCATTATAGACAAATTGAGTTTAACCTGCTTACCCAGAGCAGCTTTTGACTTGCTACAGTTTATGTATTCAAGTGTGATATATAGCTTAAAGCTTACAAATTAGTGTTTTGAGTGTAGCTGACTATCTTTCCAATTGCATTTTTATAGTCATGCTGAACCTGACTGTGATAATTATAAAATACAAAAATGGAAAGACTAAGTTCAGATCATTTTAAAGGGCTTTAAAATGGTGATTAAGAGCAATGTTAGTAGTGTGACAGCACCTAGAAAAGAGATGTAGAAGTACCAAGCATATGAACTGTGTAATGGTGCAGTGTGCTGTGACATTTTTCTTGCCTAAGACTTTTTGGTGTTCTGGACAAGTCTTCACCAACTGCACTGCATTGCTTTCCCTAGGTTAAAAAGGATCCGCCAAAAGTATCACCAGAAGCTGGTCAAGAAGCTTCTGGATCGTCCTCAGATGGTGAAAGACGCAGATGCTCTTCTGGCAACCAGTCTTCAGCAGATGCTGGTACCAGGTAAAGCAGCTTGTTGCATACATCAATCAGGATATTAAAATGCTTTCAATCTGGCAGACTTTGGGGTGCGAGCCCCGGTTTGTCCTGTACTTACTAACTGTATTATGTTTACATTTCAAACAGCCTTGAAACAGCTCAACATCCCTTCCATAATGTGGCTCCCCGGTTCTCTGCTTACACAACTTACAGCATGCTCCAGATGTCCTGGTTTCAGCAGATCTATGCAAGACAATATTACATGCAATAGTAAGGTTTTTTATAGCTTACCAGTGGAAAGTAGAAACTATAATATAAAGAAATGGAAAGTTTGTGGCAACTCTTCTGATGCAACTCTCTGTTGGGATACTTTTTTCTACCATGTTTTATGATGTTGAAATACATGTGGCATGTGCCTCCAACTGGCACTTGGTGTCTGGCTCGCATCTAGGATGTGACTTTGGGTTTTGTGGCTTGCAGATTTTGAACATTTTTAAGTGGGAGGGCAAGTATCTGCACAATATGCTAAATCCTATATGTGAGCTATCTCTTTCTGGCCATTTTTAGTAGATTATAGTCTACTACTTGTAAATCCTTGTCATTAGTAAAGCCAGGGATTATGTGTGTGTGTCTTTTTTTTTTAAGCTTTGAGCAGTTTCAAGTTGTTTGGAAAGTCTGTAGAAAACACTTGATTTTTTTTAAACTGAAGGCAAAACTTATGAGCTGACTTCTTCAAGTCATCCTTAAGACTTGTCTACTGCTACTGTAGTTTCTAAACTTTGGTTTTTACTTTCATGTGTAATGTGACTTTAGTTTTACTGAGCATTTTTAATGCCAACATAATGCAAAAGCTTTTGACCAAGCTTTATTCTGTCCTTTCCTCTGTTTTTCAGCCTGGCTTCTACTGCTGTATCTGCTGACCCATCCCGCACCCAGCGTGCTCAAGAGATACCAGTGGCACCAGTGACATCTCCAGCTCCTCTCCCAGACCCGTTTCCTGCACAGAATCAGCCTGGAAACCAGAATGTTGCTCCACAGGTGAATGCAGCAGCCAACCAAAACCTACGCATGAATGCCCAGGGGGGCCCACTGATGGAGGAAGAGGAGGAGGGTGGCAATCGAGATTGGTTGGACTGGCTCTACTCAGCAACACTGTTCTATGTCTTTGTCAACATCATCTATTTCTACTCCAGTGTCAGCAGATTTCTCCTGGTCTTGGGTGGCACAGTTTTGATGTATTTGTAAGTGTATGATTTTAATAGATAATACTTTATTTGAAAGCGTTTGTTTGAAAGATTATGCTTACTGTGAGCTTTCTCCTATTTGAGTTTCATGTGACTCTTCTGTGAAGAAAAGTTGAAGCACCCCCTTAATCCTGGTATAACTGATGGCTTGGCATCAAAATTGTAACTATAGCCTCTTTCTGGGTTGGGTGAAGAGTGAGTGATAGTGGATGACATGTTTAAGATCTCATGTTAAAGCTTATTTTGGCATAGTTGACTTAAAGTAAATTCCAAGTTCTCCTCATGATACTGGCTGCCTCCAGCAGGCTTAGGGTCCTGATTAAGCAGCACTACCAGTTCTTGAATCTTCTCCTTCACAGCTTTTCTGTTAGACAGTTATGAAAGTGCTTCCTGTGGCATTTGTCTGGGTTGGGGCAGCCTAGAGCTCAATATGTTGAGCTTGCAGTTTGTAAGGCTTTGAGAAGAGGTTACTTGAACTGTCTTGATGCTACAAGCAAGAGTTTGACCAGTGTTAACATCTGCTGCCTCTTCCAGGCATCACGTTGGGTGGCTTCCATTTAGACGGAGGCCGGTTCAGCCCTTCCCAAACAATTTTCCGGCTCAGGCTGCTGCAAACCAGGATCAGAACAATAACCTACAGGTATGTCTTGTTTTCAAACCATGCCCATGAAATCCTGGGAAGGTTCATTTTCTTGCCAAACTACTTTCCATGGTGGGACAATCACCAGCCTACTTTTCCTTGCTATGGCCAATTCCCCTTCTACAGTGTATATCAGACTGCATGGTATTTTGGAGCTTCTGTCCACTTGAATGTCCTCAGTGAATTCTTTTAATGGAAGTGAATTATCTGCTTAGATTATCCTGATGATTCCTCACAAATGAATGGCATAATGTGCCATTATGCCATGAAACTCTTAGTTAGAAGGTACCTTCAGCAGAACTCACATGCTCATCAGGCTTTCATGCAAGTAGGGGGGGAAAGCAGGTATTTGCAGTAGGTAGGCTCATTCTTGCTGTAGTTGTACTGCAAGCTGGACAGACTGCAACTGAAGACAATGTTTAGTCTAATCTAGTGACAGGATTTACTTGAATGCTTAAGCAATCTAACTGTTTTACTTCAAGTTGACTTCTCTGCTTCATGTCAGTGAATGCTATTTGGAGCTGGATGTAAATGTGTGAGCAGTTCCTTTGTGCTGGTCCTGTGTCCCTGCTTTCTTGCTGTAGGTGTTTGTCCTTACCACGGTATTCTTGAAGGTGTTTGCTGGCTAAACAAGCAACAATAGGGTACAGTTTGCTCTTCTGGCTGTGTGGTTGTTCAGGGATGATGTTTTCATATAGAAATGCCTCAGATGCTGAGAGGAATGAAAATGTGATAATTGGTGTCAAACAGCATATTTCTAAAATGCTATTTTATTTCAGCAGCAAGAAAATGCAGGCAGAGCCAATGAATTGGAAGCCCCTCCTGAAGAAGCTGAAATGCTGCTGGAATACCAGCAGGCCAGCCTGACGTTTTTGAGCACAGCGTGGATTTTCTTCAAGACTTTCTTTGCATCCCTCCTTCCAGAAGGGCCTCGTGCAGTCCGCAACTGACTCAACACTGGTCTACCTGCCTGAAGCTACAGCTAGTTTTAATCTACCTGGTGAAATCAAAATTCCAGCTCTAAAACATGAGCCAAAATGGGCAGCATTGCTCACCCTGACAAAGCTGCAAGAAGCCTTAAGTGATTGTGGTGTTGAGACTAAGATGTGCTGGGCTTGTCTTCATTCCAAAGAACTTGTTCTCTTGTGGATTAGGTCCCTATGTAGGAGCTTGGTGTTGGAGCCCTGTGTGGTAACATGCAGGCTTGTGGCAGATGTGTGTGGAAATGTAAGAAGCATGTTGCTTCTTCCCATGCAATGTGATTCCTGTTGGAATATGTCAAATGCTATTTAAATTACACTGAGTGTAATATCTCCAGACAATAAATTGCTAGATATGCGTTAGCAGGGTTTTTAGGAAGGACTTGCTGAATTGCTTCAGTAACAGTGCTCAATCTTGACTTGCTTTTTGTGTAAATATTTTCCTACGAAAGACAGAGTGCAATTTCCTTATGGGACAAAGGAGGGAAATGAAGACTGTGACCTCTTGATAAGCATTATCTTGGGGTCAGCTGAGTTGCAGGTTAAATTTCAGGTTGTCAAATTCAGATGATTCAAAATCAAGGCTTTCACTTTCCTACTCCCAAATTGTGGGAGAAAAGTGCATTTAATTCTAGATATCAAGAATTTATTTAATAGAGCCTTTCTTTGCTGCTTTTTGTTATAAACTTGAAACAATCAAGTTGTGTGTTCACCTTAGACACATTTCCACTCCCCTTTTGGAGTTTCTTTGTTGTGTTGCCTTTCAATTTTTAATACAATCAAGGTCTTCAATAAATCTTGCAGGCATTTACATCTATGCTTGTATGCACTTAATCTGGAGGTTACCCATGCAAAAGGGCAGGCTTTGCTCTTGATTGCCCTTTATTTTTGGAAAACTGTGTTGCATCATGAGGTGAAAAGGATTCTTGCAGATACTTAAACCTTGTCCCTTGCTTACTTAGAGTCTTCAACCTTTAAGTGCCTTGAGTGGTTTTCCTTGAGCAAACAACATGTGTAGGCACAAAGGTCATGGACATTCCTGAAGCAGGGAAACTTGCAGATGCTTGGAAAGCTGCAGTTTGATCCCTTTGGCACAGTGACTTCTCTGCAGTCTGGGGTGTTATCTGGGCTCAGCAATTCTGTTTATCTTGATACAGGCTGTCCAGAGATGAGAGTCCTGACACCTGCCCAGCTTTGCTGCCTCATCTCAAATGAGGCTGACATTAAACAGGGCTGATCAGCACTAGTTGCTGCACTAAGTTTCTTTTTTTCTAATTGATAAATCTTATTCAAAGTCAACAGCTCCTGTTAACCTCTTGTTGAAGTATTTTTTTCACCATGTTTTCAGTGTGCTGGAGATAATTTTAGGGGCAGAAGGAAACAGAAGGCATGGGAGGGAAGACAGACAAGATGGTAAAACTTAGCAGTAGTCTTTCAATAAAGTATTTTCAGAGCTTATTTTTATCTTAATTTTGTTACTTATGCAGGATGTATGTGGAATGAAGCTTTTGAGCTATTCCCAAGCTGTGTCCTCTTTATGTTCCTGAGCCTGTACATGTTGCTCTTTGGGGCTGGGGGCTTTGGAAGCCAGAAGGGGAGAAAGGGTTTGACTTGGCTCAGCTAAACTGTGTGCTGGTGTTCATGCTTGCCCTGCAAGTGCTGCTGGGGGTTGGGGTGCTATCCAGCTTGTCCCTGAAAGCAGCCTGGTAGCAGAACTGGGAATAGCAAAGCAAGACCTGGAAAAAACCCACCTTTCCACAGCAATTTGAGACCTCTGACTGCTCCCCCTCTGAGTGCATCCTTGTCCTTACTCCCCAGTGAGGCAAAGAGGATGCTTATGGTCTCTATTTCAAACTCCTTGCTTGTAGGTCTTGCTAAAAGATGGTTTATTTGAAAAGCTGTTGAGGTCTGATTAGCCTGGATTTCTTCTGCCCTTAACTCTCATGGAACCTCAGTAAGATGAGTCAGAGCTGACTGCTCAGCACACACCTTGGAGGGCCCCTTGCCCCATGAGTTGCACTGTGTGTGCCTTGTTCCCCTCTGCAGCCTCCCTTCTAATCTTCCTCTTCCATGGGCAATGCTGTTGTAGGCAGAGGGGGAGCTACAGAGTTACACTTGCAGTCAGCGCTTTTGCTGATGTCCAGTTTTGATTTTTAGCATTTAATTTTAAAAGCTTGTGGTCATAAACAGGAACTTGTGAATTTATTTGCTGTCTCTACAACAATTGTCATGGTCATGGCTTGGAGCAGTAAGAAATAACTTGTCAAAGCTGACAGTCCCTCTGTATTCAAAACCTCCTGCTGCTGGAGCTTTAAAAGCACCACAGGGGCCAGGGTGAGAGGGCTGCAGTTTGAGGGACAAGGGTTCCTGCAGCAGCTTGGGCTTTGCTGGGGTGAATCATTTTGCTATGTGTGAGCAAGCAGGGAGGTTCTAGCCAGCCTCTCCAGGAGGCTGAGGACAGGGTGCTGCTTCCCAATCCTCCTGTGTTGCTCCTGTTATCCCCTCCCCCTGCGCAAGAGGGGCAGCCCTGTACCCTTCTCAGTGTTGGGGGCTTGCAAGATGCTGAGATGGGGCAACAGGTGTCTGCTTTACACCCCCCCACACACACACAGTGTTTCTACTCATAGAGGGTTTCTCTGGCCCCTCTTGGTGCTGCTACCCACATGTGGGCTGCTCTCCCCAGTGCCGTGGGGATGCGAGAGGAGTCAGAGGCCCTGTCACCTAGCAGGTTCTCAGGAAGCAGCTGCAGCCTAACACCCACCGCTCGGGTCAGAGATTTGTGATGCTGCTGAGAGCCTCTGCTCTGCATCCTGGGGGGAAAAACAAGCCCAGGTGCCCAGGGTGCTCCCACTTCTGCGAGGTGATGAGCAGCATGTGCGTATGTGGCCTTCAGGCAAAGCCTTATGCAGCAAATACCCCTCGCAACCTCTGCTGCTGAGGTGGTGCTTTCTGAAAGGGCAAAATTATGTTATTTCCTCACTTGGTGTCCCTGTGCCACCCTCCTGCAGGTCTCCGTGCTCCCATGCCTCATCCCATGCAGTGCAGAAACCTCTTGCAAGCCTAATCTTGAAGCAGGACAAGGCCAGGAGGCCGGGGTGGTGCGTGAGCCTCCCCCAGTGCTGTGAGCTGGTGGCCGTGTCCCCTGCTGCAGCCTCTTTGGGCCGGTTACTGCAGGGCAGGGATGTTCCCTGCTGCTCTGGCTCTTGTAGTCGGAAAATTGCGGCCGGCTTTCCCGTTCCTGCTGGAGGTCAATGCCCGCCAGTCCCCTCTCCTTGGCTCTTCCAGCAGCCGAGCGGTGCTGGAGGAAGCAGCTGGAGCTGGGAAGGAGCAGGGGAGCAGCAGGAGCCCTGTGCAGTACCCTGCAGGGTGCTGCGTGATCCATTAAAGCGACAAAGAGGAGTCGGGCCCTCAGCTCCCTTTGCAACCCGCCGCGGGTGCCCTTTGCAGCTTCCTGGGAAGATGTTTCCCTTCTCCAGATGTGGGTGGCTCCTTTCTCGGGCCACCACAGGGGATGCAGCGACAGCTCTGGGTGTCCTTTGCAGGCTGGACGGAGGGACAGATGCCTCAGGCGCGTGTGGCGCTTCCTTCACCCACCCCATGGCCATCGGATGGGACAGCCCATCCTGGCTCCCTGAGCTCAGAGTGGGGCTCCGGCGGCTCTCGGTGGGTCAGTGACCGCGAGTGCCTCCCACGAGGGCACCCGAGGCCATTCACTTCTCACCTCGGCAGGAAAACAATGCAGGGAGGATGGAGGAAGCCTTGGGCCCCCGGGAGCCCTGCTCTGCTCCAGGAGGGCGAGGAGAAGAAAGAGGTCCGTTGGCCTTGGCAGGAATCCTCTGTCTGGGAGCGTGCTTCTTCGGGGAGGAAGGTGGGTGCGACTCCAAGAGGATTAAGGGAAGACTAGGAAACGTGTGAGGAGTCTTGATAACCAGAGGAAGCAGGTCATGTCCTGCCTCGAGCGCGGCTTGGAGGTATGAAAACCACCCGCACGAGGGCCGAGGAGCAGTCGCTCTCCTCCGCGCTCTGCCCAAGGATGCTCCGGGTCGGCACCACGGGGCTTGGGATCTCCGGGGTCTTGGTGGCATTGGTCCACGTGCTGGCGGCCTGCGAGTTTGGGCCATTCCCCTACAGCGCCACGGGGATCGCCTGCAGGATGACGAAGCCCGCGGCGCTGCTCAGTAAGTCCCTGCCTGAGACGTGCCCCAAATTGAGGTTGGAAGAGGCAGGATAACTTTACGGCGATGGGTATGGAGAGCTCAGTTTGATGGTTTTCTCCAGAGAAGAGGGCAGGGTGGGTGTTTTTCAGGCGTCTCCCATTTCCCTGGCCTTTTCCAGAGAGAGAGTGAATACTGTGGTGCTGTCAGCCACCATTTGATCTGCTGAGTCCAAGTCCTTGGAATCGTCATGGTTCCGCTGGGTGGGAGGCTGCTCTAGAAATCCCCTGAGGTAAAGGCAAAGCCTTGGGCAGCCTGGACCTTTCCAAAATCTGCTTCTAAAGTGCAGCTTGGGTATGGAAAAGCCGAGCTCGGTCCCTGGGAACGGCTGGTTTGTGGCTGTTGAACCATGTGCATCCGATGGAACTCTTCCATGGCTCTAATATAGCGGGTACCCCCTGTTTATAACCAGTCAAGACAGCAGTTTGTGAACTTCCCTCTTCTCTTTTGCATGCAGTGAACCAGGAAACAGCGCAGGTCATCCAGGTGGCCTTCAGGAATGCCAAATTTCCCAACATCACTGGGGAACGGGCCGTGCGCTTCCTCGGCAAGGTGGCCTACGGGCTGACCAAGTGAGTACTGTGGCTGATGCAGGGGGTCAGGAGCTCGCCCGGGAGGAACCTCCGTGCCGGGATCCCTGCAGGAAGCAAAGGGCCAGGTCTGTTGGGCTGGAGCGGGGCCCGTTTGCTCGCTCCGCATCACCCCTGCCCCATGCTTGCATCGCAAGATGGTCTTCCCCTTTTGGGCAAATAATCTGGAGTTTCAGACTGAGGCTACGTGTTAGAAGTTTGTCCTCCTCTATGGGGAGACATCTGGAAAATGCAATGTTGAACTCTGTCTGTCCGGGCAGCGAGGAGTTTTCTGAGCTTTCCCGCGGGCCTGTTGGCCGATAGATGGTGCCAACGGCTCATTTAGTGCAGAGATGGGATGCAGCCTGGGGCTGCTGAAACTGTTCTTCACAGCACAATCTCACTTGCAGGCATTTGGTGGCAGCCTTGTCACTGCGCTGAGCCCCTTGGGTTCACGGAGGCTCCTGAGCGCTTTGCAGGAGGCTCGAGCTGCTTTGAAAGTGCTGCGCATCTTCCTGCGGCCGGGAGTTGAGAACCTTTCCGTGCTTTCCAGCATCCAGGTCAACAACTTGTCCATCGAGCAGAGTGAGGTGGAGCTCAAGGAAAACGATGCCATCGACATCTCCATTAGAAACGTGATGGCTGTCTTCAAAGGGACCCTCAACTACGGCTATGCCGGCGCCTGGTTGTAAGTACCCAGGAGCCGCTCCAAGGCTCCCTCTTCGCTGGCTTTTGGGCAGAGTTGCTTAAAATCTTGCATCATTCAGGCTCTACCCTGCCTCACCGCTTACCCATCGCGCAAGGATTCGCGCTGAGGGCAATGCGCTTCTGTCGCGGCCGCCTGCGGTTGCTGGACGTTGTCGTCTTCTCTTGCAGCTTGCAGCTCTTCCATTCGGTCGATTTTGAGATCGAGTCCTCGATTGACCTGCAGCTAAACATAAAGCTGAGTAAGTAGGAGCCGGGACGCGCCGTGGCCAGGAGCAGGAACTCTGCGTGCAGGTGGAGGGGAGGGGAGTCCTTCCCGCCCCAACTTCCTGGTGCCCAGAGTCTCTTGGAGACCTTCGCTGGGACCTGCAGTTCAGGGCATTGCAGAATTGAGCTCCTCTCCGAGCATTTGGTGCCTTCACTCCTGCATACGGCTCCATGGGGGGAGCCCTGTCTGGTCCTCTGCAGCAAAACCCAGCTCCAGCTCTGTGCTCCTTGCCGAGGACACTCCTCCTCCTCCATCTTTCAGTGAGTTGCCATCAACACTTGCATTTTGCCTCCTCTTCACACCCCATGCAGTGTGCCAGGAGGACCAAGTAGCTGCCGATGCCTCCGACTGCTACCTGACGTTCCACAAGCTGACGCTTCACCTCCAGGGAGACAAGGAGTGAGTTTGTTGTCCTCGCAGTTTGCAACTCAGTTTGCAGAGCAGGGCTATGTGGTCCCTGACCGGGCTCCCTTCCCATTCTGTGCAGGCCGGGCTGGCTCAAGCAGCTCTTCACGGATTTCATCGCCTTTACGCTGAAGCTTGTTCTCAAGAGCGAGGTAAGAGCAACCTCCAGGTCTCCTGACAGCAGCTCAAGCGAGGAGAAGACTTGAAGGTCTCTTGAAGCAGAGCATCAAATCAGGGGTTTGTTGCTCATGAAGCTGAGCAGAGCCCAGGTATCAGCATGACACAACCCAAAATCTCCCTCCTGCAGCCTTCGCACACTCTTTCTGGTTTTCTCTTGTAGGTTTGCAAGGAAATCAATATTCTTGCCCAGGTGCTGGCAAATTTTATACAAGATATAGCAGGTACATGTTCTTCTGCTTTCTCTTCCTACACTTCAGCCAGACACTGGTAGGGCAGTATCCATCAAAACTCTTTCAAAATGTGTGTGGGATCTGAAACCCGGAGCAGCAAAATACACCTTAGCAATTCCTTGCTTGGAAATGTCTGCTTCAGGTGGACTTTTCAAGAGAGATTGCACTGAAGGACAGTTCATAAGAGGTTTCTCCCTCACTAGGGAGTGACCAGAGCTGCAGAGTAGCTACAGAAGGGCTGATGTTGGCAGTCAGGACTGGACGCAGGAAGCATTAGGGTTGGGATACTGCAGTGTCTCTGCCTGAAGAAGGTGTTTTCCGTACAGTTCCCAGTCCCAAATATTAGGGAAAAAGAGAGGAATGTAAACACCGAGAGCAAGAATCCCTATTTCCCAGTGGGGAGAGAGAGTCACAATGAGTGCTGGCAAGGCCAAGACTAGCTCTGGAGCGTCTTGGTTCTCCCGGTCCTGTGTTTCTGCTTGCTCCTTTTACAACTGCTGGGTCCCGCAGTTATAGTACTCTGCAGCAAGTCTTCAAAGCGAATTCTGCAAACTTTTCCTTCCATGCATACGCCAGGTGTGAGACTATTTTTGGATTGTTTTCTTCCTGCAGCAAATTTTGTCCAGGATGAGGATATCAGGCTGGATATCTCCCTTGCGTCGGTTCCTTTAATAAAAGCAAATTATCTAGAATCTCATCACAAGGTAACGTAACCCTGGGGGCTCAGAGACCCATGATGTTTGTTGGGGAGGGCTGGCTCCTTGCTACACTATATTGAGTCTGCACTGTGGGCAGCTAAGTCTGGCCAAAGATTCCAGCCTTTTGGTCAGCCAGGGGCTTGTTCTCTGCTCTGAATCCAGCCCTTTTCCATAAAGTGATAAGCAAAAAGCCCAAGTCTGGCTATTTTGTCCCATCTCCTGGATATTCATTGATGCCAACGCACTCGCTCTCTTTCAAAGGGCCTTGTGCAGTACAAGAACTACTCTGATGTCTTCAGCGACTCTCTCTTCTCGCCGTCTCTGCTGTCCGAGTCCCGCATGCTCTACTTCTGGCTCTCCGAGCACATCCTCAACTCTCTGGCTTCAGCAGCTTTCTTGGATGAGCGCCTCGTGTTGACCATTGCCGGGGAGAAGTTGCAGGTCTGGTTCCTTCCCTTTAAATCATCCGTGTTCTAGTGGGTTCACACTAACCGTGACCCCCTATTTTGTTTTTTCTAAAACCTGTTTCTGGTTTGTTTCTCAAGGCGCTGTTTGAAATCGAAGACACAGAGGCGCGGCGGAGAGCCGTGGAGATGGTAACTTGCTCGAACAAGACATTTTGGAGTTGATTCTGTTGCGTGGTAACATCTCAAGACCTTCCCTTGCCACCTCAGGAATGGCAAAACCGTCCCAGGGGCTGAGAACTGGAGGAGTTGGGTGCTCTAAAGGAGGTGCAGACGCACGGCAGGTTGCAAAGGCCAAACTCATCCATTGCTCTTTATTTGACCTAGATTTTCCAAGGCGCCTCCTACAATGATTCTGTGGCCAAGGTGTGGAGTCTCGCCCAGCCCCACATCTCTCTCCAACCAGAAGGGACAGTGGTGAAGGCTTTGGTAGCTGCCGAGATCAGCATCTTTCCCCCAGGAAAAGAGCCCCGGATGGTTCTGTATGTGGAGAAGGTCAGTTCCTGCTTCTCCTAGTTCTCTCCTGAGTTTAGATGAGATCACATTAAAGGGATGTTTTAATTTTGGAAAGATCCATGCTCACAAATTGTGCCTCTGACCTCTACTTGGAGGGATGATGTCTCAGGAGTGAAGATACAGCATGTCTGGCAGCAGGAATAGTGCCTTGTGCTCCCTGCAGGTATTGCAACGAGATGAGTTAGGAGGGAGGTACTGTGGGGAATTGGACTTATCTGTTTCTGGTGTCTGCGTGGCATCTTGAGACAACTTTGGTTAAAGCTGTGCAAGATCCTAAAAGTGGTGGCTCTCAGGCCTGCCAGATCTTTGGAGATCTCTGTAGTTGGATATAATAATGCTTCCTTTTGGCAAACACTAGTATATAGGCAAAAATTAGAAACTAAACACAAATGGGCAGACCTCAGAGATTGACTTGTTTTTTAATTTGGCTATAAAAGTGACAAACCTGCTTCAGAGAGGGCTGTGGGCATCAGTGCACTCATTGCATGCAAATGCAGAAGGAAAATGCTGCCATTCCCTGGTGATACCTAGAGGCGAAGGCAGATTCGTGCTGAGGTTTGCTCCATGAAGCAGCATTTCCAAGCACAACTCGCTGTTCTAAGGCAGCAGGAGCCGAGTGACGCTGTTCCCTTCCGCGCAGGAAATCACGGTCACTGTCCAAGCAGCCTATGCAGAAAAGAAACTACACCTGCACCCCGTGGACTCCAGGTTGGTACTGGGGGCTCTGGAGGGTGTCCCTGCCCCTTGCAGCACGTGTCTGAGAGCAGCAGGGAAAAGATTTCTGCAGCCCTTAGTGACCGTCTTCCCCCCACCTTTTTCCTTTGCTTCAGAGTAGAGTTTAAAGCCTTTAATTGCACGGCAGATCCGAGTGGGGTAAGTCCTTAGCATGTGTCCTTTAGGCCACATATTATTAAAATACACATGTAAAACCTTTTTCTGTGGCTTTTTTCTGGCTTGCAGAATGATGAATCCATAAGAAACTTCCTGCAGAAGATTATCTCAGTCACTGGGATCCCAGAAGTGATTTCAAGTGAGTTTTCCAGAGTACTCAACAGTGTCCAACAGCAGCACTCCTAACACTAAGGGTTGGAAACAAACACAGCAACAACCCTGGCAGCTCCAGGGAATCTCGCACCACTGGTGGGAATTTCTGCTAGATTCACTGGGGAAACAGAAAAGTCTTTGGAAACGGTTGGGACAGGCGGAGCGAGATTCCCACCGGGCTGAAGGGCGTGGGGCGTTGGGATACAATCAGCTTTTGGCAGTGGGCAAACGGGTCACAGCACATGGGGAGCATCAAACCAGGTAGACCATCCCCATCACCGGGTGGTTGTGCTGGTTCCATAGGGATCGAGCCAATTTTAATATCGCTGATGAACAGCAAAGGGCTTCATCTGTTTGAGATCAGGAGTCCTGAGATCATCACCAGGAAGGTGAGTGTGGTTATACTGACTTTCCAAGCCCTTGTTGGAAGGGCAGTATAAGTTAATACACCTTTTTGGCCTCCCTCTTTTTAGGGATACTTAATCGTGCAGCTTGACTTCAGCTTTCCGGATCATTTGCTTCTCGAATTTCTTGAGAAAACGTTGTAGAGCTGGTCTCTTCCTAAAGGAGCGTGGTAATTGCTGTGCTGACAATGAGGTGATGTGTGAACCACACAGAAAGCCGAGTTGATCTAGATCAGCTTCCAGAGGTTCAATCCCAAAAACGATGGTTTTACTTTCCTTTTCCTGAGAAATTCCCTGGTTTCCATGCAGCTGTATCTCCACTGAGCCTTGGCTCTGTAGTCTGCATCAAAGTGGTCTCCCAGTGCAGGATCCTGATGTGACTCCTGTGCTTGGGAGAGGGTTGAGTGGAGGCGCTTTGCCTAGCGCCTGGTGTCTCCGTCACTTCCCAAACGTAGCAGGATGGAGCAAGCAGCTTTGGATTTGGACAGACTTGAGCAACTCGAGTCACATTACCAGCCTCAACGCAGCAGCAATGGTGAAAGCCGCAAGTACAGCCAAAGAAAGTGAAGACCCAAGTTAGCAGTGCTAAGAGCAGGGAACTCTCGTGGCTGCGGTACTTTCTTTACAGAGCTCGAACCCCAGTGCAGAGATCCACAGTTTTACATTCACGATGGACACTGGCAGCAACCTTGAGCAATAAAAATTATAAGGAAGAGATTATAGAAGAAAACTCCAGCTATCTACCCAGCCAATAGGTTCTTCTTCCCCCAATGCATTAATCTATCAGGAGCAGAGCAGTTATTTTCCTGTACTGAGTTTTGTTCCCTCTCTTCTCCCTGCCATTTTTTTTGTAATTAAACTTCTCCTTTGGAAAAAAAAAAAAAAAAAAAAAAAAGCAGAAAAAAAGTTATTTGGACTTGGTAACTGGGAAGCTGCATGGAGAAGCTGGGGCTTCCCAGGCCCTGTGGGATGAGGGGCCCTTAGTTCCCTTGGCTGCTTCCTCCCCATGGGTCTCATGGCAGGAGCCGAAGCACACACGAGGGGAGATGCTGCATCCAAGAATTATTTCAAAAGCCCTTCCCTACTGCAGGAGGGTGACTCCCTGCCCCATCCCTGCTCCGTGCCAGCCAATGGGGCACGCAGTTGTGCCAGGGAGGGGGCGGCCGGGCAGCCCTGGCGTCGTGCGCGCGGTGGCAGCGGGAGCCTGGCAGGGAGCCCGGGCAGCAGAAACACGTGTTTTCCCGGCAGAGCCGCTGCTGCTGCTGCCGCTCTCCTTGCACAGCGAGCGGCAGCTTTCGCTTTCAGACCGCTGCTCTCGAGTGCTACCACCTCCGAGGTGCCGCGGTGGGTACGGAGGGGACCACGGGCCTTTCCCTGGGGCAGGCGCATCCTCTTGCGACTCCCCCTTTTCTCCCCACGGGTCCGCGGGGCATGGAGGGAGCGTGGGGGTCCATGGGGAAGGGAGGGAGCGCTGGGGTCCGCCGGGTCTCTCTGGCCGCTCGGGGAGACTCGGCGCCTGCGCTCCGCATCCAGCCGCCATGGGGCTTCAACTGCAGCCCGTGGAGCTCCAGCTGCTGTGGGGGCTTCAACCGCAGCCCCTGGAGCTGCTGCAGGGGCGAGGGTGATGCCGCAAGGAAAGTGGGTTCAGAGCTGTCTGTGCTGGACCTGCTAAACCAAAACTATCTTAATCCAGGGGAAAGAGGAGAAAAAAGGAACAGAGGTTCTAGTCCCCAGCCTTAGGCCTCCCCAATTTCTCTTCCCTACCATGGATGGCACTGGGTGCTCCTCAGCCTTGCGCTGCCCTGGTGGCCTCCTCCTGCACCATGAGGCTCTGAGGAGGCTGCAAGAAGGAGTGTTTTCCTCCTTATCCCCCCGGGATGTGGGGTTTGCTGGGATGGGTTATTTTACTCCATTAGACACCCTTGAGAAACGTGTCAGGTGGCATCTGGCCAGTTGCAGCTTCCCAGGCAGACGGGCTCTTCTGTGGCAAATGGGGTCCTCTTTCTCTCCTGGCGTTAAAGTCACGTAATATCTTTGTGCAGGCAGTGAATAAGGTCTTCCTCTCCTCCTAGGATCACCAGACCTGTGCCTACCCACATCAGTGTTTCCCCTGAGAGAATCTTCCCCAAAGGCACGGAGGACTTTGCTGCACGGAGGATGTTTACTCCCACAACCCTCTAATTCGAACCAGCGCGCCAGCCCTTACCTAAATTATTATTCATCTGTTTTTATTATTGTATATTTTTCAAAGAATAATGCTCTTCTGATTTTTCTTAATTATTATTTTGGGGGGAGCATTTTGGCTTCTCTGCCTTTTTTTACCAACAATCGGAGCAGTTGCAGTGGGGAATTCCTGCTTGTGCTTTCGTTTTCACTGTCTTTTTTTCACCGAGCGGCAAACAACAGTGCTCAACAAAGACCCTGGTGCTCAGAGGCTGATGGACAGAGCGTGATCCATGGTGAGATCAAGGCAATGGCCATCATCTGCGCCCCTGCGGCTTAGCCGTGCTCCTTGGAGGTGCTCCCTGCCCTGGGTGAGTTGGAGCGAGATATTTTCTTTTTCTTTTTCTATCAGAAGCAAAATAAGCATCTCTGAAAGTTGACCGAAGAAGCCACTAGGAACTCAAGTTTTTTGTATGAGAATTTATGGTATTTTGCACTTTGTTTTGAAGGGCAGTTTAAATTTGAAAGCTTACAAGGGGGAATTTTTAAAGTTTCCAGTAGCTGAAATGTCATTTCCTTAACCTTTTATTTTTTTGTTTCTTTGTTTGTTTGGTATGTCTCTATTTTTCTCTTGATTTTTCCATTACAAATGGAAATCTTATTTGTATACTATACAAAATATATATATACTATACTATACTTATTTGTATACTATAACTTATAGCATAGAGTGAACTTTGTGCCATATTTTGAACAGAAAACACAGTATCCTTTCCAATAGGATTCAGAGGTTGCATTTTTGGCCGCATAGGAAGGGTGTGAAGAGAACGTTGGCTCTGGTTAAGTCTAATTTTCCCATCCAAATCCATGTGATTTGGTGGTGGTTTTTGTTAGATTACTGAATGAGAACAGTTGGAGGATTTTTTATAAATTGGAATTTTTTTTTGCCCCCTATTTTGATGGCTGTCAGAGATGATTGGCTTTTTATGTTGCACAGACTGAAAGGTTCATCCAGGATGGGAATCTGAATCTAGTCTTCTGCAGTGATACGGTATATTCAGAGTACACAGTGATATTATATAACTGGCAATGTGTGACGGTTTTGGCCATCAGAGTCGGAGATTAGTCAGAGTTTGCAGCATCAGCAGCTTTGAGCACATCTGGAAGGCAGAAGAGCTTGATTATTCCCAAACGGTCCATGTTGTTGAGCTGAACCAGATCAGCATCCCGACCAGGTTTCCTCCTGGGGCTACATCAACCCAGCACCATCCAAGCTGGCAGGGAGCTGTGTGGGATTACGGAGGAAAAGAGGTCTTGGGCTTGAGTCAGAATTCCGAGTAACTCATTTTTATCACAGCAGTAACAGGTCCCCACATGTCCAGACTCTGTGATCGCTGCTGGTTCCAGTTAAGGATGCAACTCGTGGAGATGACAACACTCCGCGGCATTTCCCGGGATCCAAGGCAGAGTTCTTCACCCATGTGATGGGTGTAATTGTGCGAGTCCTTCATGTCGGCATCTCACACCGTTACTTCCTAGGCACAGAGCGAGGCTTCTGTGTGCGGCCACGCAGCGCCAAGAGGAGCTCGGCCTCGTAGCAGGACATGGACGGGAAGCCACAGCCGGCTTTAACCGTGCCGCTGGATTGCACATAGAGCAACCAAAGGGAGCCACGAGCAGGTAGGAGAACATCTGCTGTGGAGGGAAGAGGAAGGCTGGGGAGAACTGGCATGGGACGTGAAGGGTGACATTGTCACCAAGGTTCTGCTTGTCCCCACAAAGTGAATGGCAAGAGCAGCAGAAAAACGGATAGTCGCCAAGGGCCCAGGGCAGGTACTCAGGAGCAGGACTGTGTGGATAACATCTCTTGCTCCTATGCCCATTGCTGCCCTTTCTGATGTCTGTCCCCCTTCTACAGATGGACGATCTCAACCTGGAGGCAGCCATAGCCAGCGCTCGCCCCCAGCTCGTGGAGTTCCTCAGCCACCGTCCCGGTTGGCTGCTTGTGACCGCCCAGCGCTTCCTGCCCCGGGTGCCCCTCAGCAGCTCCGATGGCACTGGTGACCCCAAGGAGAAGGTCTCGGTGCTCCTCGAGCTGCTGGAGAAGGCCGGCCCGGCCACCTGGAAGCAGTTTGTGCAGTGCCTCTGCATGGAGTGCGACCTCCCCCTGGACCTGGAGATACTGCTCGTGAGCTGCACGGGAGAAGGTAACTGGGTCCCGATCCCCTCACCATCCCCAACAGCAGCCTGCACGGGGTCTTCTGTAGCCCACAAACTGCAGTGGTGCCACTAACACTCAAATTGGAAAAGTCCCTAAAAACAGTCTTTTTGCCTAGGCAGAAAATGCTGGTTTTGAGGTGGTGGTTGGGTGTATTGGAAATATGGGCTGTGCTGTGGGATTCCAGGCTGCTTTTTGGGAGAGTGGAGCATGTCACAGCAGCAGGAAGCTCCAAAGTGGCGATGCTAGAGTAAGCCGTGACGCTTGCGGGTTCTTTGATGACAATATTTTCTTAATCAGATGATTCATCTTCATTCCTAATTTCTTGGTCAGAAAGTTATTTTTCCCAATTTTATCTTCCATACTTTTTGAAGAAAACTTTTGAAATTGCTGAAAATTGTCTTTTTTTTTGTTACAAACAGTTTTTTTTTGGTTTAGGAAGTTAAAGTACTAAAAAAATAAACATAATAAGAAAAGCCAGAATAAAAATCGGCTGCCCTCTTCCAATAAAGCTAAGGTGAAATATTTCAATAGACTTATTTGAAGAAGAAAAAAATCTTCATTTCACTTTTTATAGTGCTATTTTGTTTCATTTTCTTGCTCCAGGAAGGGAAGAAATAGAAATGGCTTAAAATTGTCACTCATCAGGAAAGTCACATCTCTGCAGCTCTATTTAACAGCTGTAAGAGGGGCTGTAGACAGGGTCACATGATCCATAGACACTCTGGTCACGACAGCGAATATTTCACGTTGTGGATGGTGCCCTCTCCTTTACCATAGCCTAGGGCATCCGCTTGCTGGCTTTCTTCTTTGCTGTGTGATTGCAATTGTTTATTACTGCATTGCTGCTCACACTGGGCTTAGCAGGAAGTCTCACGTGGTGAGCTCGTCCTAATGCTTTTCTTGCAGGGACCTGTCAGCGATTTGCATCCTGGCTCAGCCTTTGCTAACCAACTGCAGCAGCAGCTGCTTGTGCAGAATCGAGGGGGTGGCAATTAGAACAGCAGAATGGATTTTAACCCTTCAAGGCAGTGACACATCATAAAAGAGAAGATTCTTTTTTTAAGGCTTTGGGGTTGACTTATCACTATTCGGGAGCAAATTGAGCTCCCGAATAGTGTCCTCAACTATAACCTCCATTCTGGCAGTACCAGATTCACAGTCTGTAGGTCCGATCACCTTCCAAATAATAAACTGAGTTTACAAATACCATGATCAGCTGTAGACCCGACTCTGGCAGTATCGGGTTCATGAACAACCTGTCGACTGTAGGTCCAATTGCCTTCAAAATAAGTAGTCAAGCTCACAAATAGCACAATTTATTCAAATGCAATTTTAGAAAACAGGTTTCGGATGTCAATGCAGGAAATGTGGAGTTCTGAGCTAGTGCCTAGTGTACAGATGCGCAACCATCACTCACCCAGAGGATGGGAGAGGGCTCTCAGTCCTGAGGAATCTCCTCAGGGAGCGTCAGGACCCGAAGGGAGGAAAGGGATCAACCTGTCGACTCATTCCGAAGTTACCCTCTTTCCTCTTCCTCTTCCTCTTCCTTCTTCTTTAGTTCCCCTTCCTCCTCTCCCCATTCCTTCTTTCCCAGTTCTTACCTCTCCATTCTTCCTTTTCCTATATCCCTCCCTAGTTCACCTTTTATGTATTTTCTTTTATATTTAGGTGGAGCTTGAGTGATTCTAATCATAGTTATGTTTGTTATTCATTGGTTTAAAAAAGTCTCTCCAGTTAATCGAAAATCTAGAGAGGAGTGGTTGGTCCTTGGAAGAAGTGGGTGACTTCTGGGATGGGGTTGTGTATTGGCATTATAATGAGATTAGAAGGAGGAGAAGTTTGAGCAAAGTCCGTCGGAAGGGACTGATCTGCCCCCATGGTTGGCCCAGCACCAGGCATCTTATCACAGAATGTGGCTCATCTGCATGGTACAACCAGGTGCCACCTCTGCAGGGAGAACAGCAGGGGTTTGGCCGCGGTGTCTTCACTCCGCTCCACTCTCCACTCGCTCGTTATCTACACGGCACCAGCAGATCATTCCCTCCGCAGAGAAACCAGCAACGTTTGGCTGTGGTGTCTCCGTTCTGCTCCACTCTTTGTTTGCTCTTATTAATGTGTGCTAGGAGGGCAGACTGTGCTGCCAAGGGAATCGTGGAGAGATAGATTCCGTACATACCAACCACCCTGGAATTAGTAACTGTCTCACCTCAAACAAGCCTCTGTAATAATAACTTCTGTAATGCCAGACAGTAGGGAACAAGACCTTCACACACAAGTGAATACATCTCAGTCAGCTGAACCTCCAAACCGGGCTCGTGCGGGGTCAATGAGCATCAGGACGTGGTGGGTACTTGCAGCTGAGATCAGGGGGTGTGCAGGACTCATAATCATTCCATAAAATTCCTCCTAGAGAAAAGAGCTTGTGAGGCCACAGGATGAATGAGACTGGAGAGTTAATTCAGGTTAAAACCCATCTGAGAAGCAGTAAGGGGTAGGTTAGACACAGATCAATTTTTACAACTTAGCTTCATCAACCAAAGCAGTTCCCACCCTGACGTTGCATGAGATACAATGACCTGCTTCAGTCTTTGCCCAAAAGCAGAAAGTAACCCTATTTCAGGGCAAGGTGAAAGAAGAAGATTGAGTGGGAAGCCTGAAATCTGGCTTTTGCTTTGCCCTGCTGTATGTGTTGGGAGCTACTTGCCCTTCTTTTTGTTGCTTGGCCCAGCAGCATCCTAGATTTCAAGAGCAGGACCTTGACAACAACATTGCATTTGCTTCCAATTCCTCTCTTTTAGGTCATTTAAGCCAGAAGCAAGAAGGATGCACAGATGAGAGTGCCTGGTTGTGTGTGCCAAGAGATAAGGCTGGATGGACCCTGGGTTCTCCACTCCTGTCTCTCCCCAAGGCTGGGCTGGGTTAAAAATAGCCCATAAGGCTACAAATATCCCCCATATTCCAGCATATGGACCCAGAGCTGACAAATTTGGGGGAGAAACTCACCACAACTTCAAGTTATGTTTTTTTTTTTTTTTTTTTTTCCAGTTCTCCATGCTTTCCAGATGAATGTCCCTTGTTTCATTTCTTCTCCCTGCATTTCAGGGATTCCCCTTTGCCTTAACTTTGCTAGGGAGCTCATTCACTTTTATTTCACTAAACAAGGGAATTCCCCTCTCTCTGCCGTTGGTGAAGCTGACTCATTGGTAGGTGGAGGATGTTGGTTTGAAGACAGAGCAGACACATAAATCTAGAGCTGACCCAGCAGAAACCGTTTCAGAGATGGCTTGAGAGGCTACTCTCCATTTGAGACGGAGTAAGATCTTAAAAGCAGGGGTAGTCATCTTTCTAGGGCTTGTTTCGGAGATGAATTTAGGATGGAGCCTTCCCACGTGGTCCAGGTCAGGAAATGAGAGATTTGTCAGGTCATCCACTGCTTCCCCATGTGCTCTGCATCAGCATCAAACCTGAAAAACAGTTCACAGCCTTTGCTGCAAAGTGAAAATATTCAAGTTGACGTGTCCCCACTGAGCAGTGTGGCTGGGCGCCCATGCAACAGTCATGAAAAGCATCAAGGTCCTCTCTTGAGAACCATCCCACGCTGATTTTCTGTACTTAGATGCACCTCTTCTTCAGTTATGGGCTCACAGAAAGGTTGAGGTTGGAAGGAACCTCTGAGGATCGCATGGTTCAACTCTCCTGCTCAGGCAGGATAAGCTAGAGCAGGTTGCCCAGGACTGCAGGTTTTGAATATACCCACAATTGCAAGAACCATTTTCTAAACTCAGATTTGCAAATACTCATGTCTCTCCCATTTTGCTTTGCTTTTTCCAGCACCCAGCACCAGGAAAGTGACACTCGAAACTCTTCTTTGACTTACTTGGACTTTTCCATTTCAGGGTTTGGTCGCCACCGCCACAGCAGCAGCTCTACGAGCGATAGAGATGCCAAACGGCAGCGCCTGGGTATGTAGATGCTGTGGGAGGAGAACAGCGGGGTGCTCCCCTCTGAGGAAGGCCCTCTTCAACTTCCAAACCCCCCCCATAGATATCCCTCCTTTGGTTCTTCTCAAACAAAATATTTGTTTTGTGGCTGCATAAACTCTGAACGTGACAGATTATAAAACAGTTGAACAACGTGCATAAGAGCAGCGAAAAGAAGTATGTAGCCTGAAAAGAGATCTCGGGAGGGAGGAGTGTGAACGGAGGCAAGAAATGAAGAAATCCCGGGTTACAAAATCTCGAAAGACAGCATCGAGAGACAGGAAAGGCCCATTGCAAAATGCAGAAAGTTGAGCAAGTGTCACATAGGCTGGCATAGGTGAACTTAGTATGAAACTATTTCACGTCCCCCCCCCGCCCTTTTTTTGCCCTTGAATTTTCTTCTCCTCTTTCAGCTCCTGGGAAAAAAAAAAAAAAAAAAAGGAGAAATCAGGTGTTATTTTTATGCTTCGAAAATTTGTCATTTCTGGCTAATTTCATGGAACAGCCCCTGATCTGGGCTAGTGTTCCTTTGGGTGCAAGTGGTATTTCTGGTCACTCATGGCTGGGAACTTACATTCTTGCCCTCATTCTCACTCTGTCATCATCTTCTCCCTCAGACTCCACTGAAAGATATCGCCAACTCCTCATCAACTCGGTCCGCCAACGATACGGCACTAGAAGAGCAGCCAGACCAGCAGCAACATGGGGACAAACGCAGCCGCCGACGTTCAACCAAGCCTTTGTCAACCTGGTTATTCGGAGCAAAGCTTCCCGATTGAAAGAGAAAATGGATAAACCCCGAGAGGATGTGGCAGCCACTCCAGAACCAGAAGAATGTGTGGATACGGCTGTGAAAGTGTCAGATCTGTTTAACAGCGTCGCTCCGTCAGGGGCAACGAAGGTGATCTTCCTATTTGGCAAACCAGGGACAGGTAAAACCGTGCTAATGCACAGGATCTACCAGAAATGGGCAGAAGGGGTCTTGCATCAGTTTCTCCTCACTTTCCTCTTTGAGTTTCGGCAGCTGAATTTATTGAAAAGAAAATTGACTTTGAAGGAGCTTCTGTTCGACCTGTTTCTTCAGCCAGAGGACAACCCCGATGCGGTGTTCCAGCACCTCCTGGAAAACGCCCAGCACACACTAATAATTTTTGATGGGTTGGATGAATTTGCAGGTAACATGGATGTGTCGTCCTCTTCTCGGGGATACCCAGCCCTTCTGTCCCCTATGTCTATATCCGAGCTCTTTGCAGCCCTCTGTCATGGAAAACTCCTACCTGGTTGCACAGTGTTGGTCACCAGCCGACCTAAGAGACTCCCTGACTTCTTGCTAAACACCGTTGATTTGCTGGCAGAAATTTGGGGATTTGACCATGAAAAGGTTGACGAATATGTCAGCCACTATTTTCAGCAGCATCCTTTCAAGGAACAGGCGATAGCTCACCTGAAGAACAACCCAAAGCTCCTCAGCATGTGCCTCATCCCTGCTCTGTGCCACGTTGTCTGCATCTGTCTGGAATATTTGCTCCTTAAACATCAGACGAGCGTGGAGCTTCCTCAGACCATGACACAGTTTTATATCAAAATGCTTCTCATCTTCATAAAGAAGCAGCAGGGAGAGCATGCAGGCAGCGAGGAAACTCAGCTGAACTGCAACAAGAAGTCCATTTTGGGTCTGTGTGACCTTGCCTTGAAAGGCCTGGAAGCCAAGAAACTTGTATTTTATGTTGGAGATATTCCGGAGCACGTGCAAGAATTTGCTTCGTTGCACGGCCTGCTGACTGGCTTCGAGGTGAAGACAAGTGGTGGCCTCCCGGAGGCTGGTTATGCCTTTGTGCACTTGAGCTTGCAGGAGTTTTTTGCAGCACTGTGTCTCATGCTGAGTGAGAAAGTAGACAAGAACTACCTGAAGAAGAAGTTCTCTTTGAAATCCAAGTGGACTGTAAAGAACGAAGCCAAGACCGAGTTCATGGAGAGTTTTCACATCTTCCTCTCAGGGCTGTCATCCAAAGCGTGCAGGACATTCCTCATGGTGCTGGCGGGACAAGATGAAGCCTGGGTACGAGACAAGCAAGATGCCATCCTGCAGGCTCTCAAGAGGTTGGCAGCCACCAACCTGACAGGACCTAAGGTCATCGAGCTCTGCCATTGCACATTCGAGACGCAGGACCTCGAAGTGGCGCAGCACATCGGGAGCCTGCTGAATTTCAAGTACGAGTTTAAGAATTTTAGAGTGACGCCTCTGGACATGTCGGCTTTGGTTTTTGTCATAAACTCAGGGCGAGATTTGACTCGCTTGGATTTTGCGGGGTGTCCCATGGATGTTGAGTGCTTGGAGGTTCTGGCCAGCTGTAAAAATGTGGCACACTTGAGGTAAGAATATTGTGCTGATGGGCTGAGAGAGGGGGCTAAGGGACTGCAAGGGCAACGGTGGCATTTATGACTTAAAGGGGAGGGACAGCTGTGAGAGAAATTCTGGTCTTCGTAGCCTACCTCTGGTACTGAAAAAAAAATATTAAATAATGAACTTATGAGTGATTGAAGGATGTTAAGGTGATAAATCCATTCTGGTTATTTTTTTTTTGTCCTTTGGTCTCTATTTTGACCAAAGCAATCAAACAAGAAGGTAATTAGCCTAACAGATAGAGGTGCAAATGATGTTTCTTGATATTCGAAAAGTAGGAAGGTTCTAACATACAAAGGAAAGAACGGTGAGCTAAGTGCAATTGCCAGAAGCTACATGATCGAGAGGCCACCACGGCTCTTGGAGCTACGCTCAACCAGTACTTTGTTGTTGTGGTGGAAGAGCTGTTTAAGGAGAATCACTTGGGATCCTCCTGGATCTCATTCCGTAGTTTTATGTGAATGTAGAAAAGATGAGGAGGAGGTGAGTGGGAATTCTCAGTCTTGACCTACTAGAAGAAGATTCAAAGGTGGGTACCTGGCCCTGCGCTTTACGACAGAGGGATCAGGCTGAAGTTCCCCTGGGGAAGATGTTTGAGAATGGGGAATTTTATACCTTTACAGTCAAAGTTATGTGAAAAGATGGAAGGAAAATACCTTGTCTGCTTCAAAGTAAAGCACGAACAGAAACGTGAAAACCTGGGTATTGAAATTACTGTAAAAAGGCCAGCAGTTGCTTCTTCTGCACCTCCAGTAAGGAAGAGAGGAATATCATTGACTACCTGGCACAAAAGCTTCCTGATGAGATATCCCAGTCACTTGGGTATCTGACACAGGAACTTAGGGCAGCGCATAGTGTCTTCTGCTTTCAAGGGACACACGAGGCAGAGGTCTGAGGCTGGTGAGGAGGACAAGAGGTGGGTTTTGGTGAGAGTCCTTCCCGACTCATGCAGTCTGGGCCTACCTACAGTTACAGTCCTCAGGAGGACCCTATCTTGAGAGGGAAGAGGAAGGCTCTGGGGCCCCAAGCATGTCAGCTCCTTCCTTTCTGGCATTATACTCTAATGTGCTATATGGTGCCGTTTGCTAATGCCTCTCACCACAGACGTAAGTGACTGCGTGTGAAAAGATAAAGGTGCTGCAAAAGAAAATGATATAATCACTGTTTTGAAAACAATTCAGTGAGTTTTCCATTTTCTTCATGTTTTAGCTTTCGGAGTAGAAGATGCGGCGATGACTTTGCTGCTGCTCTTTCCAGGGGCCTTCCAAAAATGCAGAGCCTAAGGAAACTCGAGTAAGTGTTCGCTAAGAAGGCCAGGGCTGCTTCTCCTGCATTTCCATCTTGCTGTTTCATTGCATCTGCTCCCTTTAAGCTTATCTGCTCTGTGCAGAGGTGCACAGAGGAAAATGTGGAGTCAGAGGGGGCAGCACCAAGATGTGCGGTTCCTGTTTCGTGCTGCCACCCAAATCCAAGAGGAGTGGTGGATTTGGGGCTGCTGGAAGAACAGGGGTGGCGAGTACAAGTTCAGCAAGGAAATACTCTGTATTTGTGGTCCACAGCAGCCAAGAAAAGGCAGGAGCTTCCTTAAGGAGCACTTGCCCCTCAGGCTGTTGCCCATTAGTGCTGCCAGATACCGGCAGTCGGGGCCTATTTTGGAAACCAAAGACCCGCTCTGCACGCACTTGTGTCCCTGAATCTGGCAGAGAAGAGTTGTTTTTATTGCCCACAGGTACTGCCAGAAATTGGCTCTCCCCAGGTCTCAAAAAGCTTGGAAAATGCTGTTTTGATCTCTTCTGTTTTGGAGCAACAGTCAAGCTCTATTCAGACAGGCAGTGCAAGGGCAAGGGGAACTCATGGGAGGACTCCAGGCTCCTTTCCATAAAGTGGGGAAGAGAACAGCGCCTGGCATCCCCAGGAGCCTGTGAGCTGCGATGGATGAACATGCAGAGATGCCACCAGGGCAAACTTTGCCCTGCTTTACAAACCGAGAGAGTGATCGAGGCACATAGCTGAGAGAGGTTTTGCTCCAAGGCACGTTGGTGTCTCCCTTGCTTCTGTTGAACTCCTCTTTCTTTTCCAGGTTGACGGGTGGGATCATCACAGCCAAGGGGTTATCTGAGCTGCTCCAGGCTTCCTCACATTGCCCCCAGCTGGAGGAAATGAAGTGAGTATGTTTGGTGGCAATGCCACTCAGATCAGCTGACCGTTCCTTGGGGGCCTTGGATGCTCATGGGACAATGTACATGCAGCTTGCAGGACAATCGGATACGGGCCCTGGAGGTGAAGAGGTTGATGGATGCATTTTCCAGAATGGAAAAGCTACAGAAAATAGAGTGAGTAAATGGATTTACACCTATTTACACCTTGGAAGTCTATGGGAATGGTAGCCCTGAAAACAGACACAGGATCTGTAGGAGCAAGACCTCATGTCAAGAGAAGTCCAAACAGTGTAAATGTGTGGTGAGAGAATAAATCCTTGGAGTTTGCTAATATCATAGTTTCAAAAGCGTTTTAAATGTGAGGGTTTAGAACACTCTTTTTTAATATGCCATACTTACATTGCTTGATTTCTTACAATAAGAGTTTAACTCTGCAGTATGGGTCAGTGCTATAGCCATAAGAGCATCCCTTACATTTTGATCAAAATGGTAATTGAGTCTTCTGTAGCACATATAGGAAATATCTCATTCTAAATTCATGGGAACTGTAACTGGGAGGAAAAACCTGTGGGCTGGTAATTGGCTCTTAAATGCAAAAATTCTACAATTTTGGAGGCACATTTGTGCTCCAGCACGTTTAGGGTGTGCAGCTTTTGCATGCCAAATGAGGGTGCTGTTGCTCCAGCATCTGACTTCGCGCTCTTCTGCTATTCCCAGTTTGAGCTACAACCACCTTTCCTCGAATGCTCTTCTCATCTTGGCGAAGGAAATTGTTGCCTGTCAAAACGCTACGGAGCTGCTTGTCAGGTATCAGTACACGAGAGTGGTGAAAAACAAGCGTTTTCTTGAAAAATGGGCTCTGTTTTGAAGCTTAATTGCATTGCAAACAAAATCAGTGGAAAATGAGTTCTGTTCTTTTCTTCTGTTGTCAGATTGACATTATTTGAATAAATTATTTTATGGGTTTACTGTTTTGTATATATTTTAGTAGGTCATTTTATTCTTGGTTTAGAAATTGATTTGCAGTGGGTAATATCGCTTCACATGTAAGAGGATCTAAGCTTATTTTTTAAGCTCTGCAATAAACCAACTGAGCCACAGCTTTCCTGGCCACCACAAAATTTAATTTACATCAGCTTGGTGTAGTGAAAAGAAATGAATTTAAGTAGCTGTATCTCAGTGCTTCTTTAAATGATGAGTTTTGATGTTTCCAAATATCCCGAATAACAGAGAAATGGGAGTATTTTTGAATCCAAACCCTTGTGTTTGGCTCACATTCCAAGTTTAGCAAGCCAAATGAATCCCTGCTGTATCTCAAGGGAAGTTGTACTGCATGCAGCTTTTTTCCCGTTCTTCTTGCTACAATGCAGTTTTGGGGAATACTTTGCCAGCCTCCCAAAAGACCCATTTCTATTTAACTGTTATTCTCTGTGTGTGCCGAAGCCCCAGTTTCAGCATTTGGCTATCCTGTTGCTCTTGTCCTGCCTGTGAGAATGTGCTCGCATGGAAGATGTCTCAGCTCTCTTTAGCAGAAAGCACAAACCTGGTCCTTGCTGAGCATATCTGCAAAAGAAATGTCATCCTTCCCCTGTGCCCTGACACTGACTTGGATCTCCTTTTCAGGAAGGACACCGTGATAATATATTTTGCGGGCCAATCTGGGAAAGCCTCAAGGTGAGAAACTGCCCTTGCTGCCTTGCTTTGTTTAGCGTGATGCTGACGCAAGATCAGCTTGGTGTCCCTGTAACCACCCCAGCAACAGGGTTGACTGCAGAAAGTAAACCAAAAGTGGAGGTGTTTGCAAAGATTTGGGTTCTTGCAAACCTTTCCATCACTGCATGGGAGGGCTGGGCAGGAGAATACAAGCCCTGCGGTTTCTCTAGAAAAAAATTCCCGAAATCACTATCCAGCTCTTAAGTCCTCAGACACTTTGTGAATCATATTCAAGGCCAAACATTTTGCTTTTTTGCAGATCTTTGGATTTCAGAGGGGAAGATGAGGAACAAACTAGACATATGAAGTTATGGTAAGAGTAGGCACTGAAATTCCCACTGGTTAATGTGACCCTCACATGACAGGTACCGCAAAAAGACCCAAATATCAGCTGTGTTTGTCCTTAAGCACCAAGCTGTATTTCCACATAAGACAATATTAGAAACAAACTTGAGTCAGTGAATTAAAAGCAAAGTAAAAATCTTGTCTGACCATAGTAGTGGCTTCATTTCTTTTGTGTTGGACTCTGTAGCCCCAGAGAGGCAGAGGTGCTTTGGCCATGCACATGTTGCCAGGTGTTCTTGTAGCTACCAAAGGCCTCCAGAAGACACTCCTGCCTCTCCTCCAAATAAGAGAACTTAGGCAGGTTGTGTGAGGACATTGACGCTGCACAATGTCCCTCCCATAGCTCCTCCGCCAGTCCTTGTGGTTTGGAGCAACGGAAACGATCACATCCATTCCCTTCCCGCGGATGATGGTGCCAGGCAGCTCTGGAACCAGTTGTGCAGCAGAGCAGGGAGTAAAGCCCCCATCTCCTGGCATTGGAGATGGGATACCATGGGAGATGGGAATGCCCCTCACTGCTCGTTATCCTTCCTGTTTGCAGCTTGCAGGGGTGCAACCTGTGTCCTCAGCACACAGAGGCGATTATTGCCATTCTCCAGAGCTGTCCCCGTCTCTCTGAAGTGGAGTAAGTGTCCTGTTTCCTTCCCGTTGGGTGGCTGCAGGCGGTGGGAGGAGCAGGGGACGCGCTCAAGGTGGAGGGACATCCTGAGGAAGGATCCCAGCTGTCCTCCTTGGGCTTCTTGGGATCTTGCGTTCGGGAAGTGGCCACTGAGTAGCTGTGGGGTTGCTATCACAGTTGCAACCTCTTTGGGGCTGTAACAAGAGGTGTTGGTTGCAGAGTGGACCCTGCTAATGAGGCCAGTCCATCATGCTGGAGCCAATGCAGAGCTGAGAGCGCTCTGGAGAATCCTAGAGGGATGATAGATCATTTGTGGGTTGTCCCTTTTGTCTCCTAAAGCCACCCACACTTCTGGGAGAAGTCAGGGGAAGAAGGCATGCTAAAAGATGAGACGTGTTGCCTTAGGAATAAAATTCTGTGTCCAAAGTTGCAGAGAGAAGCAAGGAGATAGGGGGGGTTGCTTTGGGAGAGAGCAGCAGTCCAGGCAAGGAAAAAATTGCAAAAGAGAGAAAGCAAGATGTTGAGGGCTTTGTCATTTATGCTATTCAGAAGAGTCTTCACTAACTGGAAAATGCCTCAGCTTATCAGGTAACAACCTTGGAGATGAAGGCTGCAGCTGGCTGTTGAGAAGCCTCCCTTGGATATCAATTTTGAAGTGGTTGGAGTAAGTGTTTCCTCGTACAAACCAGATTGCCCTTCTTTTGGCCCAGAGATGCTGAGCAGGACTCCAGGTGGGGAAGGCCTCCTTGAGTGCTCTCAGGGATGGATGAATCCCACCTGCGAGACTGTTCAGGCTGAAGTTGCTCACGTGCTCACAGCATCACATGCAGAAGCTCTGAGTGCATTTGAAGTGCTATTAAAACCCCTTTCTCAGAAACAGTGGTCTCTTTTCCAACATGCCACTTTTGAGAAGTGGGTTCAAGCACACAGCGTATTAATGGCCACTTCCATGAGGATGCTCCTTCCTGTTACTTACAGCACATGTGATTTGTCTTTTCTTCTGTTTCTTAGTCTCAGTCAAAACCACCTTTCCATTGATGGCATCTGCAGCTTGGTGAAGTCAGTAAATACCTGCCAGAAGATAACAGAGGTTGAAGCCAGGTACATGAATCTAAAAGTATCATTTCTGAGGCTCACTTTGATATACAAGCCTTAGAGTTATGTTCTGAGATATGTGCTAAGTAATCCTAAGAAACTGGTTGGCAAAGAGCACGCAGGCCATTGGTAGCACGTGGTGATGTAACATTGCTGCAAGTTAAGGCTATGTTAGAGCCATCAACCAGAAGGATTTGAGAAAGCTCAGAGACCTGCGTGTCTTTTCATGCATGGGGATAGTTTTAGACTCTTTCCTACTCTCTGCCATGAGAAGTTTTGGAGAGAGGTTCTCTGCAGAGCATAAAAACGGGTGATAATATCTCCTGAAGTGGAAGTTGTGTTCCTCTGGTTTTCCATTGGAAACACATTGGAGTTGTTTTCAGGAGCAACCGTGTTGTCTGCACCTTCTGGTTTAAGGCACTGAGTCATCTGATACCAGATAAATTGATTCACCCAGGATTTCAAACCAATGGCACCATCTTTTGCTTGCTGAGGGAATATTTTAAGTGACCGATGGCAACACAGGGTTTTGAACGGATCTCCAGCAAAATCAAGCATTCATAAAACATTTCATCTAAATAACTAAAATGTGATGTTGACTGACTGCTGCTCTGTCTATTGCTCCCTCAGCCTATGGCATAACACTGCAACCCTGAGGTTTGCAGGACACAGAGAATCTGCTTCTCCTCACCCCAGGTAGGGTATGTTTGGATAGATTGTTTTTTTCCTCAGCATCCTGTTTCGGTCTTGTATTACAACCTGTGACTGCCTTTCAAACCCAGTTGTTTTGTGTTTTGGATGTTGCATTTCTTCACGAGAACCTGAGTTTCTCCACAGAGATGGGTTCTAGTCACAAAACGTACTTAGGAAAAAGCCAAATTCTCCATCAAACTGAAGCTCAGATGGGAAATCTGTCTGTCTTCCCCTTCACACCCAATTGTCTGCACTCTCAAGTGTTTGGTTAATCCTTGGGAAGATATAAATGGCAAAATAGGAGTGTTAGAGCCATATGAACTCCAGGGATTTCTGAAATTGCTGAAGTTACGTAATTTACCCTTAATTTGTTCTGCTTTTGTGGCCACTTACTAGGGAAGAACCAGTGTTCTCTACTGGGGACCACGAAGATGGAGAAGAAAACCAGACACCTCCTGTTTCAAAAAAAATAAGGTAGTAGAAACTTTTTCATGTTTTACCAATCTCTGGGTCCCACAGCTGATGAAACCAGCATATCCGAGGGATTCCAAGTTGAATGGTGAATCGTGAGGGGGCTGGTGAAGATCCCCTCAGTCAGTGGCTCATCAGGGTTTGCAGTCCCAGCCTAGGGCGCAATAAATTCTGGGTTTAGTGTCTGGTCTCCCACCAGAGTCTGGGTGTTTCAAGGGAATTATTAATTTCATGATTTTTACACTGTCTCCTGACTTATTATCTGTCTTCGCGAACGAGTGAGGTTTACAGTCTGACATTCCCGATTTTTCTGATTTTTCTGATTTTTCTTTTCCTCCTAGCGTGGCTAACAGTCATCTCCAAGTCAGTGACCTGGAGAAGCTGTGTGCAGTCCTAAAGGAATGTAGCAGCGTCTCTGAGCTGGAGTGAGTCCTTCATTACTCATGTCCTACACCTGCAGTTCACCAGGATGTCGTGAAAAGGCCATTTTGGCCATAATTTTTGCTCTGCTCTTGATGTCCATCACGCTGGCGACATGCACGCCAACACCTAGCTCTGGAGGGCACAACAAGGAGCAGCACAGTCATGTAGCCTTCATTTGATATGGGCACATATGAATCCCTGGGCACTAATTTCATCCATCTGAGGGATTTCTTCTCCTGACCTCTCTGTTGGGCCTCTCCAGGCTGATCATTTGTGACCTCCTCGGTGCTGCTGACTCCATGAAGCAGCATTATGAGTCCAGAGGGTCTGCTACATGCGGAAAGGAGGAGCCCTGAGCTAGGTTTTTAGCTCTCTTGTGTTGATGTACCTCCAGCTCCAAGATTTCCTGTAGGTTCTAGTTCTTCAGAGGAGAAAGGAAAGTGAACATATTATTTGAATAAGGGTGACAGGTTTTTAATTTCAGAGATCTTGATACTAAGAGCTGTCTAGGGTCTGTATTTCTTTTCTTTTTTCTTTTCTTTTCTTTTAAATGAAAGTTAAATACCCTCCTTTAAATCCTAGCCTGTCAAACACTGCTCTGGGAGACAAAGGCCTCTGGCAGCTGTTTCAGTTCATCCCGAGTCTGAAAATGTTATGTTCACTCAAGTAAGTGGCTCCTGTTTCTCCTGGCTTAGAGAGAGAGGTTTTTTTAGGAGTATCAGTTGTAGAAACAGCGTGGATGTTTGAGAAAGACTGTTCAGGATCAAGTGTAGCATTACAGACATTATATTCTGTTTTGTCAAGGGTAGTGCTGTCTGGTCTTACCCCATCTGTGGTGTGGGACAGACTGATTTCACCTGAAACTTCGCTGAGATCAGTGCTGGAGAGGCTGTGGACTCACAACCCTGCAGGAACAGACTTTCACCTCCCAGGACGGGGCATCTCTGGAAGATAAATGCTGGAGAGCTCCAGCTTCAGCTTCAGCAGTGACATCTGAATTCTGCCCTGGATAGGGGTCATATTTTGGAGTATTTTGCCTGGCAGTCCCATCACAAACGCACAGTATGAGTGGCTAGGTTAGGGCTGAAGCATCCTTGTCGCTATGGCAAGAAATGCTTCTCACTTCAGTGTCATGAAACACCCTGCTGCTCCTCTGGGTTTTCCCCTCTACCGCCACGCAAGCCACCTGCGGTCACACTAGAGACTGTGACAGCCCTAATAGACCCCAGACTGCTCCTTATGACTGTGGGTTTTGTGCTGCCGTGACCGCCCGCACAGCCAGGGCTTGTTCCTACCTTGCACCACTGTAAGGCAGAAGGAACCCTCAAACCAGCGGCCGCATTTAGCACTGGAGGGAGCTGCGTGGGCAGCACCGTGGTTGGAAACAGGAACAGCAAGGGGATAGAGAAGCAGCCTCTGAGGACTTCTGTTTTCATCTGGTGACTGTGCAAACTGCTACTAGTTTTGCTTCCAGCGGCTGATTTCATCTCTCCTTTTTCTAGGCTGGATGGCAATGAGATCTCCCGGAACTCGGTGTTTTTCTTAGCTCAGTCCTTGTCCGAACTGGAACAGATTAAAACTATGAACCTCAGGTATGGCCAGGAGTATTTTTTTTCTATGTTTCTGTGCTATGTAAGACCAAAGGACCTATTTTTCAGGGAATGATACAGGAATGTTTGTTTTCAAGCTCTGTGCTAATCATGTTCTCTGGTTGCAGCTTGGGACACGCACAGGAGGTTCACATAACCTTTTGGGAAAGAATCAGGTAAGATCACATTGACTGAGCTGTCTATCAAGCTCCACTGATGTGCGAGTCCCTGCGATGTCCCAGTTAAAGAGCTGCTTGGCTCTGAGCTCCGGTCGGGGTGGGGAAGCAGTGAGGAGCAGGATGATGCATTTTGGGGTGCGAGAGAGGCACTAAGACCCTTTGAGGTCTGGGGACAACAGGAGCCTGATACAGGCAGGTGGAGAAGGGAGGCAGACGGGAGCAAGAGGCCCCTGCCACCACCTCACCAAGCTGCAGGGTCTGCTACATGAGGGCAATAATAGCACAGCTGATGGGGGAAAAACCTTCTTTCCTCAGGATCAGGACTGACAGCAGACCCAGAAGATGTTCCCCGATGCATCCCAAGCCTGCAGCGAACAGCCAGTGCTTTTGGTATGACAATCCCAACTCTCTTTTGTCACCCAAGGGTGGGAGGAGAGGGCTGTGGGGTCTGGATCTTTAGCATCACGTGGGACCCAACGTGTCTGCAGGTCTTGCTCCTCAAAGAGCTGCTCTGTACTCTAGCTTCAGAGGCAGATTCAGCTGTCTTGGAAAGCAGATGTTTCTTTCCTCTGCACAAAAGAAACACTGCTACGAGTGCATATATTCAAATAAAAAGTGCACGTTCTGCTTGGCCAGGCTTTTGGACGTTGTCCTGCTCTCCTGGGGCGGGGAGACAGTGTGCCACCTCTAATGACATAGAGACCTGATTGCTGGAGACTCATCCCCTGGAGATCTGCCAGGCTTTGTCACCCTGGGAGGTTTTTCCAATTTCCTTTTTGGAGAGGGATAGGGGAGGCACCATGCTCAGCCTTGCTCCAGGAACGCTGGGGTGGGAATGAGCAGGGGAGGATGCTGTCCAGCATCCAGAGGCAATTTAAGTCCCAGTGATGTGGCTCCAGGGCGGCACCACCCAAGC
The DNA here is from genome assembly GCA_034781795.1 of Crypturellus tataupa. NCBI lineage: Eukaryota > Metazoa > Chordata > Aves > Tinamiformes > Tinamidae > Crypturellus > Crypturellus tataupa. Next base: position 382,288 of record JAWLRI010000305.1, on the reverse strand, counting down.
AGGGCAGTATTTTGGGGTGGGAGGGAGTATTGCTGCACCACACGTGTGGGAAGCATTCAGCTCCTGAGAGCTCTGCATGCTTCAGTCTCAGGGACTGCATGATGGGTCCTGAGGACGTGACCAGGCTCTGCCAGATCCTGTCTGCCTGCAGCCAGCTGACAGAAATCGAGTAAGTGCTATGCATGCAGCAACCACATCTGTCTTCCCAGCCGACGGATGCAGAGAGGGGAGTGGGATCAGCAGTAGATAGGAATCAGCATCACTCTGCTGCCTCAGCTGCCCTGTTCCTTGAGCTCAGGAGCAGGTGAAAGGAGGAAGCTGGGTTCTTTGTAACAGGGTGCAAAAAGTGGGCGAGTGGGTTCTATTTTCCCCAGGTAGAGTCCAAGGCAGCACAGGGAAATGTCTTCTCCCAGCAGGGCTGCTTGCTTAGACTGTGTTCAGAGTAGGCTCTGGGCAGCACACGGGACCTCCAAGTTGACCTACCATGCCCAAGAAATGCCCTAGGACTTCACCTAGATGTTTAGATAAATCCATGCTTTGCCCTGTCCTTGCTGTTTCAGACAGATTTTGGTCTTTTTCTATCATACCTGCGTATAAACAGCCCACCAAACATGTTCTCGTCTTCCCAGCTAGTGCTTGAGATCCTGGCTTGCAATATAGCAGCAGGGAGAGCATCTTGCCCAGTAATCCCCGAACTCCTCAAGAGTTGGTCACCCTGCAAACAAGAGCCTGGTGCCAAGAAAATCAAAAGAATATTGCTTGAAATAAAAATTCCATAATAACAAGCAGCGGGATAGCAGCATTGCGTGCAGGAAATGCAGCAGCAACATAATTTTATAAACTTACACTAACACAAAAGTCAAACTTCACACTGCAGTTTTGGCTGGTTGTAAAGAAACACAAGAACCTGTCTCTTTAGTCATAAAGAGTAAATTTTGCTCAGCTTTCAGCACACTACGGGACATGGCCTTATTTCAGCGTTTGCCCATGACTCACCCGTGCCCATTTTCGTGCATGTGCCCATAGAGCTATTACAGAAATACTTAGAGGTTGTCCCAGCATTTCTTGGAACTTGTTCTTCTCCGTGTTTTGCAGTCTGTCTGGCAATTCTTTGAATGAAGAAGGTGTTGAGAGATTACTGACCTTCCTGCCCCATCTCCATCATCTGATGCTGCTGAGGTGTGTTTGGGAACGTGGCTTTGACTGCTGCCGTGAGGCAGCAACGTCGTCCGCTCCGTGTCGGGGGCTATAGTGTATTTAGGCGTGGAATTAGGCATCATCCTCAAGGTGCAGTTAGTTTGTCACTATTGGGGGAAAAAAAAACACAGAAGGGCTTAGTTGTCTCCTGCAAAAGATTTTTGCATCTCAAGAGAAAGCAATGAGAGAGTCAGACCCTAGGTATAGCAGCCACTCTTTCTGTGAGCTGATTTCATTCTTTCTTTCCAGTATTAGGAACAATAACTTCTCTCCACGATGCATCATCTTACTGGCCAACTCCATCAACCTCTGTGAGAGGATCAGAAGGGTAGAAGTGAGGTAGGACATTCAGCCCAGCAGCTCAGCTCTGGAGCGAATCCAAAGCTTGTCTCCTTTGAAGAATGTGGCTGAAGGACTGTCTCTGTGTTTGCTGCAGGGCAAGCAAAAATGCCTTCTTGCATTTTGGAACAAGCATGGAAAGCAGAAAGACATCTTGCAGGTACTGGCATGCAACAATTGTAAATTCATTTATTTTAACTAGGTGTGAAATAACAGTGCAAGTGAACAAACCTCGTGGTTGGATGAAGACATGTGGGTTGCTAATCAAAGGGCTAGGGCTAGTAAATTAGGATCTAGGGGTAATTCAGCTGCCTCAGTGCAAATCTGGGTACCTTTTAAGATGCCATGGGACATAAAAGACTGGCAAAACTACATCCATCTCAGCAGAGAGATCACATCAGCTTTAAAAACCCAAATGTTGCACATAGACTGGTGTAAAAAAAGCATGTGCTGGTGAATGACTCTCTGTTGGTGCTGAGCATGGCTGCTGGACGTACGTTAACACTCCTGTTGTCTCTTATGTAGACTGATTGACTGTGCCATCGCTCAAGAGCAGATAGATGAGCTCTGCAGCGTCCTGGAGCAGCACGGGTGGCTGGCAGAAGTGAAGTAAGTGCTTTCCTGGGGCCTTTAGCAGGAGTCAGTGAAGGAGAGCTGAGTCCATTGCCTTGGCTTTCTCAGTCTATATGTGTTGTCTCAAAATCACCAATCACACAGCTCCTCTGTGTGTCTTTTGAGAGGAATTGAGCTTGTACAGGACAGCATCCTTGGGGTTTTCATTCAGTTTTGATGTGTTCATGCCATTGCTTCACCTAAGAGTTACCTCTCTAGAGCTTTGGTTTGTAGGGCAGCAGCTTGTAACAGAACTGTGAAAACTGAGCTGGGATTTAAGCCGAGGAAATTTATCTTTTTTTCTCAGAAGCAGCTTGTTACAGGAGCACTAATGTTTTAAAAGGCTGAGTTTGTTCTCCAATGCATCCTTGTGTCTTTCAGTCTTTCCAGGAATCAGCTGGGAGATGAAGGCCTGAGGTGTCTCTTGGACCACTTGCACCAGGCACCCATTACCTGTTCCCTCAAGTAAGAAAGTGCTCTGCGAACCTGAGTGTTTGGGGAATTCCTTAAGCCCTTTTTAGAGCAGGGTGTCCTGGGGGGAGCAGCAGGTGCCTAGCAGGAAGGTGGCTTTGTCACCCAGGCTTTTGGGGATGTGTCCTGAAGGGGTTTGGTACATTTGGCTTTGACAGGAGAGGACCCCCCCAAACTGCTTTGCCTTCCTTGAATCCAGCTTCTGTGCCTAAGGAGCTTGGAAACAACCCACTCAACATCTTAAGAACTTTCCTGCTTTCTTCTCGGCAGTCTCAGCCATAACAGGATTTCTCAGGATGGAGTTCTGGATCTCATAAATACCTTTTCCACATCTGGAAATACCACTGAAATTCAAGTCAGGTACGTGTTTCTTGCTACTAATTCTTGACTCTTCTTCACGTATTTTCCTTTCCTATAGTTTGTGATCTTCAGGTAATAACAATGAGGGCTAATAACTAACTTCTCGTACATTTGTGTGGGCAAAACTTGGGTTTATATCCATTTCTACTGGCTAAAAACAGCTAGGTTGGGTAACTAGATCACTGCTGCTTTGTGCCTTTTGATGTACCCTTAAATTCTGACCACTGGGGAAATAGTGGCTTTCACAGTCCCATGTGTCTCTCATGCAGTTTGTGCTCCAAAGCGACTTTAATCATCAAGCTGACAAGCAGAAATGACCCGAGAAAGATTTTGAGGTAACAGTACAGACTTTTTTATGCAATTTCTTTGACAAAGGTGGTATTTTCCCAGGGAGAAGGGAGACAAAAACCTCTTTTCACCTTTGTGCTCCGGGCACAGTGATGTTTTGCAGTAATTTATGGTATATTTTTGTTGATTCACCTTATGGGAAGTGCTTTTTCATATTGCCAAGAATCCCACATCCCCTTATCTCGCAGCTTCTGTGCTGACTGTTCTTCACCTCTGCAGTGTGCTGAAAGTGTCACTCTGCCTTCATAAATCTTATTCAGTGCCGTCACCTTGGTTGTGCCTTATTCAGTGCTGTCACCTTGACTGCTCATAAGACACTAAGATCATTCTCTTTTGCCTCCTTTCAGACTCACAGAGTGCAACTTTCAGCCAGAGCACTTGGAAAAGCTTGGAAAAGTCCTGGGAAAGTGCTCTGGTCTGACAGAATACATGTGAGTTAACCTCTTTGGACCTATTTGGCCTGATGTGTTCACAAACCTTTATTTACCCTCACCTTTTGTTCCAGATCCTCAAAGAACAATGTGACAGTCCAAACTGCAGAGGTTCTTCTGCATTCCCTGAAAAAAAATCTGGGTCCTCTGAAAATCAGGTACGGTGTCACTGTGATGTTCTACCTATCCATGCAGGGCTGGCTTGATAATTTAAGATCTTCCTTCAAAAGCATCAGAGAGCTGTGATTCTTTCAAAGATAGCAGCGTTGCTCTGAGAAATTCCCACACGTGACTTGAAGTCTAAAGCAGAGCTGCCTGTATTCTCCTCTGCAGCATCGAAGAGCCATGGGTAAGTGAAGAAAGTGTCCTGAGTCTTCTTGAGCTGGCTGTCCAGGCCTGTGGGAACATCACCGAGATCACGTAAGTAGTGCCTCAAGTTCTGACATATTTTACATCATTTCTTTTAGCCCTCCCACTTTTTTATGTATTGGGATTGAAGCTGATGCTCTTACTTGCTCTTGCTGTTCTCTCTTCTCACTCTCCAATGCATTTGCAAGCCACTAGCCAACTTGAACTGCATTTGACCCAGATATCTGACAAATAAGTCAAAACAATTTGAGAAAGTTTGTGAGCAGGTAGTGGGAGGGAGCCCTTGTTCCTGGTCTCACTCAGGGGAAAGGTGCCCAGTTGAGCCTATAGCAGGCATGGAGCATTTGTGCAGGAGAGCAATGACGAGACGCTTATGCCAGACTAACACCAGAAAACAAGGCACAAGGCCATGTGGTGCAGGTTTTGCTTGGCTGGTTCACACTGGGCTGGCTCAGATGAAGTTAGAGGCACTTTTTGGACTTAGGTTACACCTTGCAAGCCTCTTCCGAGAGAGGTGATTAGCCTTTATGCAACAACCCAGTCTTGTCCCATCCACTCCTCCTCGTTATTCTTCTGGAAAACTGCATTTTCTTCCCCCACTCAGACTACACAAACTTACGATGTTCTCTCTGCCATCCAGGATATATAAAGACAAAACCCTCTTCCAATTATGCGTGGGCTTCCCACCCTGCGTGGAGAAGACGGAGTCAGTCATTAGCGGGTGAGATGGTCGCTATTCACTGTTATTTGCTGCTTGTTCTGCAAATCACTATGAGATCAGGAAAATCGTAGCAAGATCTGGAGCTCAGGGCTCTGTAGACTTGGTTCCAGAGCTCCTCTGTACCACACGAGCTGAGGGATTAGTCATGTTATTCTTGCATGTGTCCTGCAGGCCAGCTTCTTCCAGGTCCATGCTAAACCTGCATGAGGGAAAAATATAGGCTTGCTCCTAGTGGTGCTGCAGCAGGAAGGCTGGGGCAGCTGCAAATGCCACTGCACAGTTGTACTTGCATCCCACAGACTCAACCTTCAGGAGCTTGACAGCGGCCGCGCTCGTTTCTATCAAAGGGTTCGTGAAAAATGTGCCCAGCTTCAGGAACTGAGGTGAGCTGCCCGGCTTTGCGGGGAGAAGGAAGGAGCTTGTCCTTTTGTGGGAGGAGAAGCAGGGCAAAGTCCTAGTTCTTGCCCTCTGGACTCCCCTTCTCTCTTGCTTAGAGAGTTTGGGTGGAAAGTCAATGTGGTCTGCGTGCTCAGAGGTTCTCTGGGCTGCCCTGGGAACATGTCTAAATCGCTCCAATAACCCGGGCTCTCTCACCATGACTGGGAGCTTCCATGGGCCATTCTCAGGTGTCCCAGGACCTCTTCTGGGTGTCCCAGCACCTCAGTGCTTAGGCTGAGGGCTGGCTGCAGATGTTTTGTCATTAGTGGGTATAGCCCAGACCTGCTGTGTTCTTGCAGATGGTCTCACGTCGAGCTCCAGGGTGACGAGGCAGAAATGCTAGTCAGCGTCCTGCTACCCCTTCCAGAGCTGAAGAAGTTTGCGTATGTCCTCATGCCTCATTTTGCTTTCTTTTCTGCATGTGCTCGGCTGCGTACACCCCTCTGTGCTTGCTAAACACTATCCCTTGCCCTGCTCCTCTCTGAAAGGTCTGGGAGATGGCCCTGGGCTCTGTGATCTGTGCTGAGCCCATCTGCGAGGACCTTCTGATTTGATCCTTGCTGTTTTGCAGACTGACCTCTAGCACGATTGTGCCCTCAGGAATCGATTACTTGATTGACGGCTTGCAGAACTGCCAGACTATGGAAGAGCTTGAGTAAGTGCCACATCGCCGGGCTGTCCAGGTCTCTCTAGAGGCTTTAGTGAAACTAAATTTCACTAAAATTTTACGACTCCAGATCAATGATTTCAGAACCAACATTTTAGTCCCAGAGGGTGGTCTGGTGGCCACGGCTCTGAGCCTTCCTCTGCTCTCATTCCTTACATACTCCAGCACCCTGGTCTGACTCTTGAAGAGTTAATTCTCCCTGTGTCTCTTTGTCTTTTAGCCTAGGCCACATGGGCCTCAGCGATGCTGCTCTTCCTAAACTTGTGCTGGGCCTTGGTGAAATGCCCTCTCTGAAAAGGCTGCTGTGAGTATGTGACTGCAGGTCGCTCATAGCCTCGTTATTTTGAGGAATGTAGCTTAATGTCCCTTTTTTTCTGGGGCTCTCATTTCCAGCTTGAACCATAACAGTCTTGGTGATGACGCCTACTCCAGTCTCGCAGATGCCTTGAGGAAAATGCGCTGCTTGGAGGAAATAAAGTAAGTTCCTGGTTTCGTGTGGACTCGTGTCAGCACTGCTGGTGTTGGGGAGCTCCAGATGTTACAAACAGTGTCGTTATGAAAACAGGGAGGCTACAAAATGCTCTTTGATGAGCTACCTTGGGTTAGAGGAAATCGGAGCGTGCCATTCAGAAGGGGCAGGCCTGGTGCAATCCCACTCTGCTGCAGTCACATGTGTTAGAAGAAGCCTCCAGATTTAAGTCTTCCCTGGATTCTCCCGGATCCAGAACAGGGCAGCAGGCCCCTTTCTCTGCTGGGATAACCTCAGACCCAGCACTTCCCTGTTCTGGAAAGCTCTGGATCTAGATCCAATCCTAGCCTAGCTCTGTTTATGTTTTTTTGCCACATCCCATCCCTCCTCTGCCCTGGGCCATGGTGGAATGGAGCCCAATAACCATGCCTGGCTTGGGATTCTGACTGAAGGAATTTGCCATCACTTAATAAGATCCTGCAGTGATTTTCATGGCTATTTGTGATTTTTTTTTAATGCCTCATTAACAGTTATTAGTTTTTCATGGGATAGTTAAGAGAAGCAGCTCTTTGATCCCGCTGCCAAGGTCAGAGGAGAACTTTGCATCACGCAGCGCATGGGAGATATTTAATAAGATGTCATGTTCTGTTTGACACTTAGCGTTTTCCTTTACCATGCAGCTCTCAGTTTTTTTTCCTCTCTTCTTTAAAGTTTAAGCCACAACAAGATTGGAGATCCAGGGCTGATAAATATAGCTGCTGTCCTGCTGAAACTGCCAAACCTGAAAAGAATCAAGTGAGTCACTTTGTTTTGCTTGGCTTGATTTTGGCTAGAGCCACAGTTGGTGGGAAAGCCTGTGTGGGAAGCTCTGTGTTGCCTTCATCTATTCAATGCTCCAACTCCTTCCAGCGTTTCCATTCTCATCAAAGACCTCATAAAAAGACTACAAAGCAAATGGAAGGTCTTTCCCACCCCAAATACAGTTGGGCCTGACAGCAGCTTTTCCTGCAGGTGTAGCAGACTTTCCAAGAGCGAAGGCTACACTCCTTCGCTCAGGCACTTGTCCCCGGGGACAACAGTGGCCACTTGCCTGCTTTCAGTAGCCTTTTGGAGCCAAAACGCCACTAGCTGAGTTGTGTCTTTCATGCTTATTTTTAGCCTCTCTGGAAACAGTCCTAGTCCTGTCGGTGGAGAAAAGCTCATGGAGGCTCTTGCCTGTTGCAAGCGCATCGAGGAGTTGCTGTAAGTGCATCATTCCCAGTGCTGCTTCCACAAGCTGGGTGGAAAAAAAGGCAGAGAAATCAAGTCTGATCTGGCCTTAGTAAAGCCAAAATGGTTGCATTTTCCTTTGTGCTCCTTCTAGGCTATCTAGGAATGCTTTTGGTGACAGGACAGCAGTGAAACTTGCCCTCTGTCTGCCTTACATGAGTGACCTGAAGATCCTGCAGTAAGTGTGAGCTTCTGGTCCACGAAAGAAGGATATCCTGGGAATTTCTGGAATAGCTGAAAGAAAGGGGTGAAAAAAGAAATAGCTGTAGACCAAAGTGGTTCATGGGTCAGAGTTTATTTTATGTCGCTCAGGACTGGGAAACCCTCTTCAGGTAGTCTTATCCTGAGCACTTGCGTGGTCCCTTATTATCTTGTGCAGTCACATGAGTCGTATTCCCCCCTGAACTCAGTAGTACTGTGTTTTTAAACCTTGTGTGGGAGTATTTCCAAGGCTCTAACCCATAAGATATTCCCATACTGTGTTACAGTAGCAAAGCAAGAGATCTGTGAGTTGAGAGAGCTTGGCTCAAGTAGCCTGCAGGATGTTTTCCAAGCTAGGTCTAAAGTATCTTCAACAGGTAACTAAGAAAAGCAATCCCTGTGCTGGGAAACTTCAGTCCTTGCAGATAACCTTGTATCAAGGTCCTCTTCACTCTTTGGTTCCTTGGGTGGTTCCTCACTGTAATGAGGAACGTCGCCCATGCTCTTTTCAAGGCCCCTTCATTAAGAGTGAACCACAAGGAGCCCAGGTTATTTCCAGTACCAGGTGCCGATTCAAGAGATGTGACAGTTCTCTTCTTAGCAAGTTAAATACGAGCTTTTGTTACAGCGTTATCCTGAAATAACCCTCAAATCCTTGTGTTGCTCTTGTCAGCTTGCAGAACAATAACATTGGGCCAAGGGGAGGCACAGAGCTGGCCAGAGCCCTGGTGGGATGTCAGCGGCTGGAAGAGCTAAGGTAAGACAAAAGCAGAAATTCAGCTGAGACAGAGGCCATGGCTCATGCTTGAGAACGGAGCAGCACCTGATTGTAAGGACTGGAAGGCAATTCCTGCTGCCCACTGAGCCTCTGAGAGCCCTTGTCTTCCTCGCAAGGACTCATGTCTGCTAGTTAGCGCAGGGCTATCCTTCCCGTTTCACCGAGTAGGAAAGTAACCCAGAGTTGTCATGTCCTAATCTGGCCCGTCCCTGCTGTCACTAAGAGTTCTCACTTAGCCTGGGTCCTAGTTATTGGCGGGTTAACTCACCTAGTTACATTTTGCCCATGGCTTTGCTATGACTGTGGCTGCTCTTTCTGCGGTCACTCAAAGCTTTCCTGTTATTCTTGCAGCTTATCAGAAAATTGCCTGGGGGAAGAAGGTGTCCGTGCCCTGTCCAAGGGTCTGCCATGCTTTAAAAACCTCCGAAAGATTGAGTAAGTACCTGGGCGTTGGATGCTACCGGGGCAGTGCGTGGCTGGCCGCGTTTGTAACACTGCGAGAACGGGACTCCTCTTGCTCCCTGATTGTTGATATTGAATCCAAGCTACTAAAAATGCAAAACTTTAAAAAATTATTATTATTATTTATCTCTCTCCTCCTTGCTTCAGCATGAAATTCTGTGGCATCACTGATGTTGCTTCTAAATTGCTTTCTCGTGGCTTCAGACAGTGCCCATCCATGGAGGAGATAATGTGAGTGTGGGCATGGAGGGGGATTTCTTCCAACATATCTTAATATCTGCTCTTACTGTCACACTTTTGACCCTGCTAAGTACATAGTGATACTTCCTGCTATGTATGTTTTAGTGATAAATTTACTAGTAATTTCCTGATTGAGTAAATTGACCAGAAAACATTTCCTGGTATAACTAGGAGATTATTGGAAGCTGCGTCTGCAGAGCAAATCAGAACATGGAGGAAAACACTCGTCTTTAGGTTCTGTCCATTATCCTTTATATTTTAGCATCTTCTTTAGGAGCAGGGTCAGACTCCCAGCCCTTGTTTTTTGTTGTCCAAATTTTGCCTCCATTTGTTGAGATGGGTGCAGCTAGTTCCTAAGTGCCTCCATTTCTTCTTCTACAAAGTTCTCCTGAATGGTGTGAATCAAATGATAGACAGGTTGTAAGGACCAGACCTTCTTCTCCCTCCCTTAAAAGGTATCTCTGTGGTGATCCCAGCTGGCTTAGGGCTGAGGGCATGAGGTCAAAGCAGGATTTTATTGCCAGGCCTGGCAGAGGTGAGGTCTGATGCTAATGCCACATAATCTAGGTGGGGACAGCAGACTTGCAACATTCCTGGGGAGCTAGAAATGGAGTAAGGGGAGGAGCAGAGCAATGTTCGGTGCGTAGGCACTTTGCTGTTTCTTGCGGTGTGACGCTAGGACCAGTTAGCTGAGTGTTGTGGTGAAGCGCTGCCTCAGGCCACGCTAGGATTTTGATTTCCAGTGGAGAATAAAATGGTCAGGTTGTGCAGCACGTGGCAAAGAAAGGATCTGAGATGATTTCTTATGTACTAACACACCAGAAAGTGAAAAAGTCACCCTTCCAAGTGCCCTGTGATCTATCATTTGAAAGAGTTTAGAGACCAAGGGAGGTTTTAAAAGCAGGTCAGAGGATCACCTTAGCTGCTACAAGCTTAACACTATCAGCCCAGAGATGAGCATCCTGGGTGCTCAGTTGTCACCTCCACCTTTGGCATCTCATTCCTGGGACCTATAGGACTCCAGGGATAACTGTGGTCCCTGGGTGTGTGACAAGACAGGCTGGTGTCGTCTTATGCAGAAAGATGTGATGAAACTGAGGAAACTCCTCAGTTTATCTTGTAAAGCAGGGGAAGGCAATAAGCTCTTAGCCTGGTCTAATCAGTGATGGGTCGTATCCCAGCAGTGCTGTTCCCTGGACCTTCACCCTGTTCACCTGCTGTTGGGCTTGGCTTGACTCACCAGTTGGGGTTTCTTGTCCATCTCAGATTGTCTTGGAACACCATTGGTGACAGAGGAGCCCAAGAGTTGGCCAGTGCTCTCCCAGGGATGGAAAAGCTGAAGACCTTAGAGTGAGTATGACCGTGACAGCAACCCCAGGGGGATGCTCTTTATGTACCTTTGAGCCTCCAGTTACCCCCTTTCCAGTAAGGGAGTGAATGCCAAGAACAAGACAGGCCCCTGTGGTTTGAATTCCTGCTTCACCCGCTGTGTACACAGCGGCCAGCCAGTCTTGCTGGTGCCATACCCAGTGCAGACAGGCACTCAAGTAGCACTTCTCAGGCATGAGTCATATCATCTCATCAGCTCGGGTGAGCTGCTTCCTGCAAGCTTTTATTTCTCGCTGATGACAAGGACGGTCTAGATGAGCAGCTTGCTCGGAGAGTTGTCGTTTTGTGACTCCTCTCCCCAGAATGGAGCAAGGCCCGCCCTACCCCATGGGAGAGACTGTCATCTCCTGCCCAAGGAGATGGAGCTTTCCTCCTTTTGGCCCTTTGAAATACAAGATACATGTTCTTCACTAAGATTCTGAAGATTCTTCGCTCTGAACCACAAACTAATGATTTAAAATCTGTGGTTCAGAGGATCAGAAATTGGTTCTTACCTGTCTCTATGCAATACAGTTTCTGCAGGTACAAGCACAAAGGTTGTGTGTATGGCAAGAGGAGCTGTTGCTAGCATTTTTTGGCCGTAAGATGGAGTGGACTTTGTCTCTCTCTGTTTTTTAAAACAGTCTGGAGAAGAATCTCATTGGAGCCGATGGGGCCACAAAGCTAGCAGAGGAGCTTGCCAAGTGCCCAGAAATTCAATTCATAAGGTGAGCAGGTGCCACAGAGCTTTGCGACTGGGTATTGGCTCAGCCAGGGGACATTGGGATGGCACCAGCCCTGAGATGGACTGGTCCACATGCCCAGAAAGCCACAGGAAGAAGGGACAGAAAAGACCTTCTGCCTTTAAATGAGACACAAAGGTCACTTGCTTAATGTCTCCCTATCAGGAAATTTGTTGCATTTTCCCTTTCATAGAACTCTTTGAGGTTGGAAGGGACCTTTAGAGATCATCTAGTCCAACCCTCCTGCACACGCAGAGTCACCTAGAGCATGTGGCACAGGGTGGCATCCAGGCGTGTCTTAAGGCTTTTTTTTTTTTTCTATTACATCTGGTTTCCCTTTCCACGTCTTCCTGCCCTATCTCACCCTCTCTCCGGGGATCCATATCATGCAGATACTTGGGATACTCCTAGTTTCTCCCACCCTGTGTTGTTGCTTCGCCAAACCTGTGCACCAAACTCCAGTTCAAAGCTCATCTTGCAAGAGAGACCTGCCCATCCATGACTCACTGGCATCTTTGAGCATCTAAGAGCATCTTTGATAATGTTTTGGTAACATAGTGGGTATCTTTGAGGTAAACCACAAGAAATGAGGTAGATGGAGGGTAGCATGTGTAACACAGGTTGCTACCGTGGTTCAGCACTCCTCTCCAGTCAGAGGCCTTCACCAAGGCACCTTCTTGCCTCCCCACACGCCCTCCTACAATAATGTCTCTGCTCTCCTCGTAGGCTGTGGAAAAATCTGGTGCCCAAGGACCTCGCTGAGCATTTAATACTCCAAGACCCGAGATTGTTTTTCTCCCCCTGCTAGTAAAGAAGAGCCCTTGAGAGACTAGGAACTACTCTCTGTCTTCCGTTGTCCTCAAAAATTTGCTCCAAATGGGATCAAGAAGAGCCTGGGAAGTCGAGATCCATGCAGATAAAATCAGTAAGAATGAGGTCTTTCTTCCTACACTGCGCTTAACCAAGTCTCAAGATTTCCACGTGTTGTTTGTTGTGAGATTTTATGCGATGCGGAAGAGCAAAAAAGGATTGTAAGGATTTGCTGCTGGCCAATCAATGTTCTCATCCCAACTTTCAAACTCTTTCCAGGAAAATGAGGTGCATTTCCTTGGGCTTTCTGAAAGTCCTGCGATATTTCATTATCCTTCATCAAGATCAGAACACCTATGGCAAGTTGCAGTAAAAGAATGAACACCTTCCAGAGGATGTAAAATTTGACACTATTAGAAAGGCACTCGAACAGCCCTTTTAAGAATGGTGTGCAGCTGTGTGAAATACCTCTATGATTTTTAGGGAAAAAAAAAAAAAGAATGTGATGTATGTAGCTGTAATATATATATTTGTTTGCTTGATAGCAGTGTCCTTGAGTTGCCTTTCCTAATGAATACGTCAGGACTCTTGAAATTTCAAATCAAGGTCCAGTAATGACCAAGAGTTGTACATTGATGAAGAGGACACAGATTTCATTGGGAAAACTTAAAAGGTCTGAGCTTGTAAAATAATTTGTAACAAAACGGAGTATTCGGTGTGAGGGGACATTTCATGTGTGTTTTTCTAGAAATTTGAGGGCTTGGGGATGTTCATCTGCACTGATCTCTTCAAGAAGCGAGTGGCAAGCTGCTTCAAAAGGCTGCTGTTGTGTCTACACAAGGGATCCTTCAAGCCTCCGCAATTCCCCGAGCTCCGAAGTCTGCGTGTGTCCATGAACTGGGATGCTGGGAATGTGGGAAGTGGAGGGAGAAGATCCCAAGCACTGATTTTGCTGCACAGCAGATGAGACAGCCCAGGACTGCCCCTTGCCTGTGTGGAACAGCAGCTCGGGTGGCAGGAGCAGAGTGCTGCCGTTCATGTTATTTATTAAGTTGTTGGGAAACCATATGTGCTTTTTGCTACGCGTTTGTGCAGGAAATATTTAAGCCTTGTGGTGCATTTTATTTATGGCATTTTGTTTACAGCAGCCTGGGGAGGGTGTTGGTCTAATCTGGGCAGGCTTTTGGAGTGAACGAGGAATTGTGGATCCGGGAAACCGCCGAGCAGAGGAGGTGGAGAGCTGGTGACGGGTATTTCTGGAGGTGCCACTCTCCTTATTTAAGGATAACATTCGGCTCTGGGCAATGTTGATGTTGCTGCATAGTGGTAGGATGTGCTTTGCAGGCAAGATTGTGCTCTGAGAAGGGGGATTTAAAAGCAATAAAGGAAAAAAAAAGAAAGGTGAAAATCCTCATTAGGCCACAATTCAAGCACCTGAGATGTAAACACTGGAGTTTAAGTATAAGCTTTACTAAATGTGGCTGTTACTCTGTATTTTCAGACCTAATTTGATGAGGCAAATCTTCCTGTGTCCAGGAAAGGAATGGAGGGGTGTGAAGGGGAGTATCTCAGGCCTGTCAGCTCTGCACAGACTCACGGCCAGAGCGCTTGGTGGCAGGTCAGTCCCTGCCTCTGGTCCCCAGGGCTGCTCTAGGCAGTGTCAGGGGGTGCACAGCGCTTCCTGCAACAGCCCATTTCACTCCAGGTTCTGAGTGGAAAAGTCATTTTTTTTCTCTCTGGCTTTTCAGCATCATTCACGTAGGACTGGGTACTATCTGTCCTGGGATGTTGCTTCTTATTGCACTTTGTAATGGCCATTTTGACCTCTTCGAAAGCGACCACAGCAGCAGTCTGCTGGCTGGTAGCACGGATCCATGTGCCATGAGGCACAAAAGCCACTGCCAAGTCTTCCTGCCTCCATCGTATCCCTTGTACTGAGGACAACCGCTCCGGTATTTTCATTTGTTGAGGTGCCATGGTAATTTATTTTCTGGTTGCACTGGTTTGAAACATGCTGCCCTGCCTATTGTTTTTCCTTTATTATTTTTTTGGTGGGAATAAATGTGCTCTGAATTAGTAAATACGAACGCGAGTGCCTTGCTCATAGACTCTGTTTTGTCTTCTGTTTCCAGTCACAGTTTCTGGGGCTCCGATGCTAACCCGAAACAGCCCTCTGGGGTACAGCAGCCTCCTCGGGAGGGGTGGCTGGCTCTGGATCCCTGTGCCAGCTTCTTTTCCCTCACGGTGTGATGTACTGTTTTAAAAATAACAAAATTAAAATAAATAAATAAATAAATAACGTGAATCTGGCCCTCCAACTCCCTTGACGCCTGCCTCTATGTCAGGCAACGCATCTCATGTAACAAATCTCAATGTAACCCTTCTCATAGCATTCCTGAGGAGGGATTATCCTAACCAAAGCCAAGGGACTCGCAGAGTGGAAGCAGATGGCGGCTTTTCCAGACACCAGGTGTCAGCAAACACCCAAAAATGGGGTTTTGTGGCCCGGGTGTCTCTGAGCACCCCCGTTCACCCTTGGGTGCCCGGACTCAAGGGGGTCCCGCTCTCCGCTGCTCACCCCGCTCAGTCTATGAACACGGTGTTGGTCTGGCAGTTGGTGTGAGTTTTATGAAGAAAAATAACTTTCTGGGGGCTGCCTGGAAACTCTGTCCCGGCGTGAGGTTTCAAGTCGAGCTCAGGGGCTGCTGGAGGGCACGCAAGGGCTGGGAACTGAGTTGCTTCCCGCCTAGGTAAGTTATTGCGGTGTGTTTCAGCTCAGCTACTGCTCCATAAACGTGTCGGGGCCCGCTCCGCAGGCCCGACGGGAAGAGAGGCCCTTGGCCGAGTGGCTGCGGGGGCCATTTTGGGTGGCGGGCGAGAGGCAGCGCCCTGGGGCTGCTCCCTGCTGCGGGCGGCTCCGGACTCGTTCCCTGCACTCTCCTCCCTGACTCCCCTCCATTCTCTCCCTTAAAAAAAAATCTGTTTTTTCCACTTTGATGCGAACAAAACACTTATTTCCGCCGTTCGTCCTCCGCCTGCCGGGCGTCGCCTGCGGCGGTTTCCTCAGAGGGGCCGGGGGC
>JAWLRI010000305.1:349656-366037 GCA_034781795.1 Crypturellus tataupa | reverse complement strand
CTGAGCGCGCGGAGCTGCTCGGCCCGGCCCGGCTCCGGTCCCGGTCTCGGTCCCGGTGGTGAGTAGCGGCGGGGAGGAGCCCGGCGGGGGGGCGAGAGTAGGGGGCGAGGGACGGGCGACGTGGGACAAGAGGCGCGGGACATGGGACATGGGATAGAGGACTGGGGACGGCAGCGGGACACTGGGCACAAGAGGGGATGGGGGGCGTAGGGTTGGGGGCGAAGGCCGTGGGGCAGGAGGCAGAGCAAAGGGCTGGGGCACAAGGGACAAGGGCCGGGGCCATCAGGACAGGGGCCACCAGGAGCCGGTGCACATTGGGCCCCCCTTTGCCAGGCGGGACCCTGTGCCCCAGAGGGGGGACACCAGGGCCGGCCCCACGGCGTGGGGGGGACACGGCAGCCTCTCCCCTACCCCCCGCCCGGGGCGAGGCGGGCGGCGCGATACCCCCCCGTGTCCCTGTCCTGCGCGTCCCCCTCGCCGCAGAACTTCCCGGCTGTCCCCGAGGGGACCGGCCGACCTGTTGCCCGCCCGGGCGGAAGCTCCCGCGCTCGCTAAAAGCCACCGCGCCGCCAGCGCGGAGCTCCCGGATATCTGGAGCTGCTGCTCTCCCTCCGCGAGCGCTGCCGCCCGCTCGGCCCTCCCCGGGACACGGGCTCCGGTCCCCGGGACACGCGCGGGGCGGAGGTGCCGCGCGGGGCCGCGTCTCCCGCGCGAAGGAGCCGAGACCCCAGTTGGGAGCCTCCCGGAGATGCTCCCGGGAAGAGGCTGGAAGCGGAGCGGGGCCGGGGGGAGGAGGGCTCCGCGCTGCCTCGCGCTCCCGCTCCCGCCTCGGGCTGCTCCTGCCACACCAGGTACCCGCTTTGGTGCTGCTCGGGGCTCGGTTTGGGCTGCGCGTGGGGTGCCCGTGGCTGCACGCACGGGAGCATCCACGGCGGGAGAGAAAAGACCGAGTCGTGGCTTTGTGAACAGCGGGGACGGTATCGGGTCCCTCTGAGCACCGCTGTGCTCCTGGGGGGTTGTTACTGGCCAGGAATGACCTCAAATTGGGGCTCAAATCGAGCCCCAGCAAAGGAGGAAGCCTGGGGGTGCAAGCTCAGGGGCTTCCTCCTTTTGTGAAAAGGAGCCCGTTGGAAGCAGTGAATAGGTGGCTTTATTATTGTTATTTTCCCCAGTTGAAAAACATTTTGTGGTTTTTCCCTCGGAGAAACGATGCGTTCGCTTTGGATACGGTCATGGCATAGGCTGGGACATGGGGTTTCCTGCTAGTGGCCGGGATCTGCCACCGCCGTGCCCGGGACCGCGGCAGGGCTCAGAGAGCCCTGGTAACTTAGTCTCTTGGTCCTGTTCAGCTCAGGGGAGAGCATTCCCCACTGCAAAGCTCTGCTCAGTGGAGAATGCGACCGGCATCGCTCGCATGCCCGTAAATCGGGACTTGTTCCCTGTGGGAATGTAATACCCGGTTAATCGATGGAAGAGTGACGCTCGCGGTCCCCCGTCCTTGTTCGCCGCCGCCGCTCTCATAAGGAGCCCGTTATTTGCGCGTCTTGGATTGCAGTCAGAAGCAGCCAGGGGGAAGGAGCAGAAAAGGTAACTTTATGGCACGGGGAGGACACAAACTCCACTGTGGCAGGCTTCAAACCCACCAAACAGTGAGAAAAAACAACCGAATGCCTGTTTCCCCCCATGGAAACCCTGCTGTTTGCATTTTAAACCTCTATAAGAGTGTCCCGAGTTGTCGTTTTTGTTTCAATTCAGTGTCTCGGCGCTCACTTGGCCTTAAGGGGTTGCTTTGATTGCAGGAGAAAGGGAGAAAGTGATTTGCAAGAGTTCAGGGGAGTCGAGCATCCATATTTTATAGTCCCAGAAATGCTGGTAGTGCATCAGGAAAACGAGCCGGAGTATTCGGCAGTAATGGCTGCGCTTTTTATTCGCCTGCTGTTTTTCTCGGAGGCTTCGGGTTTGGGAACCGTCAGATTTTCAGTCTCTTTCCAGCAGTCAGCAGGAAAAAGCAGCTGTCTAGAACGGTCGCCATCCCTCCTGGTCCTGGATTTTCCATGATCTTGTGGTTGCAGAAGCTGAGGATTTATGAAAAAACAACGGACAACACGAGGCTTATTAAAAAATAAAAATTATCAGGAGCAGGGAACACAAGTTTTGCTGTTAAAACAGCTCGTCTAGGACTGTGCAACCACTTAAATCGAGTAACCACTGTAAATCAAGCTTTGCATTCCCTCGAGCAGTCTCTACAGCTGTAGGAAAGGAGCTAAGAATTTATCAGCCTTCATTCTCATTATAAACCACTGCATTCAGGGCTTTGTGTCCCTGTCATGCAAAGCTATGTCGGGATGAAGATTAGTGCGTCAAGTGGCAGCCTGGCTGCGTCTCTGTGCTGCAAAGATAGCAGACTAAAAAATATATATGTGTTTAGGTAAAGATTGGGTCGTGTTAGTGGGAGTTTTGCTGGTGTGAAGGGGGAGCTGCAGCCCTTAGGGATGTTAAGGTGCAGCTTTCAAAACCAAAAAATAAGCCTTAAGGCAAAAGGTTTTCATTTGGCCCAGACAGATGTAGTATGTTTGCTGGATGCTGGATGTTTGCACCCCCCTCCTGCTGCTATTTCTGCCTGGTTTGAGGCAGGAGGAGGCCTGGAAGATACTGAGTGTTTTTATAAGTTGACATCAGCTTGTGGAAGGGTGGATGAGAGGTGGCAGAATTCCCTTTGTGGAGGGAAAGCCTAAAAATTCTCCCCCAGACCTAGAAAACTTGCGTGGTTGCAGTCAAAATGCTGCATTTTTCCACATGCTGAGCAGCAGAAAAATGCACCCCTGCAAGCAAGGGTTGTGTGGAACTACCCCTTGATTTTTATTTATGTTATTAGGGGAAGGGCTTTGAAGTTCAACCCTTGGTTGATGGTGCAGTTGTTTTGAAAGAAGGGCAGCTGGATACGGACGGGGATGAGGGTCACGTTGGCTGCGATGAAACGTGTTGGCCAAAGCTTGTTGGCCCTTGTATCTTTGGCACCGAGCAAAGCTACAAAATGATAGTGGAAATTAGGTAATTTCTCACTGCTTAAATGATAATCTCCTTTCTCTCCCAAGCAATGTACACTGAGCTACCTTGGGGCTGGAAAGAGCAATTCAATGAAAATACAGAAAGCCAGCACTGACGATTTGAATAAGTTAAATGAGCCTTTGCTGCATATACTGGATAGAGAGAGAAAGAAAGCAAGAAAGAAGAGGTTCTGCCCTCAAACACTGTGCACCTCCGCCAGGCCCGCTGGGGAGGGGAGCGGGAATTGCTGCTAATGGACCGCACTGATTGCGGCGCCGGGAATATTCCCGCCCCTGGCTTCGTTTCTCCGGAAAGCCGAGGGAATGGGGCCTTTTGGTCCCTCGCAGCTTGGAGAGAAACAAAACCCGATGCGAGATGGGGAGGAGAGAGAGATTTTTTTCTCCTCGCCTTTCTAGAGAGCAGAGAAATATATATATATATATATTTTCAAAGATTTGTGGCCAGACGCATTGCTGGTGGCTTTTGTTGCAGCTCTGCTTCTGAGCGCTGCTGTGCTATTCTTTGCAATTTCAGAAGGCTCTTGGGTGAATCAAGTTCATTTTTGCTGGTGTTTGAAGCAGATTATATATATGCGCCCAGCTGCCCTACGGCTGCTGCAGTAATGCAGGGGGAGAGCCAAAGTGCAGCAGTTGGAAGTTAAAATGGAAAACGGGAGCTGCACAGACTCCCTTGTCCTCTCCATGCCGCCCTCGGCAGCTCCGGGGCAGCCAAATCCTGAGCTCCTTTTAATGGCCTATATTCTCCCGGGATGGGATAACTGTCCCTCACTGGAAGTCCTGGGCTCTTCCACTGGAAGATCTGGAGATTTTATGGTTGCAGGAGGTTTCGTGTCGCCTCTCAGCAGTAACCTTAGCCCCTGGAGCAGCCCTTTGTCCATGGGGCTGGAAAGGTTGCGTGGGGCTGTGGTGGAAGGTGTGATGGGCCCCTCAGGGCTGCGAGCTGCAAGGCTGCAAAGGGGACAGGAGAGGCCACTGTGCCAAGGTCCCAGCGGGTCCCCGTGAGCTGCTCGAGTGACTCGGCCTCAGCAAAGCAGCGCTCAGGGCTACGGGAGCGCTCTGCTCGCCACGACGGTGTTGCTGCACAAGGATTTTGTGCTCCCTTATAAAGGGGAACCCTCCTCCAGGCTCACTCCATTGACTGTGGAAGAAACTTGGTCCTTTTGGCCTCCTTTGGGTGAATTCTGTGTTGGCCTTTTGCTCCCTTCCCCTTCATTGCCTGTCTCGTATACCCCACCTCTGTCTTCTCCTTCTCCACCCCAACCTAGTCTATCCTGGGCATTGCAAGCAGAGTCCGAGGAGCCTTCCCCTTCTTAACACACCGTTCAAACATGACACCTTGTAAGGTGTAAAGCAGCAGCGTTGACTCGCTTCAGGAGTGTAGGAAAATCCGTAGCTGCTTGTAAGCACTTTACATTTTGGAAGAGTTATCTCTGAGTCACAAGGGTTTCTGTCCTGGCCACGAACGCCATCAATAAACCCTTCTCGAGTGGCTGTGTTCGTTATTGCATCACTTATTCCACATCCGAACTTCCCTGGAAGAGCAGCGCCAGGGGGCTGTCTGGCCCTGATTGAGCAATGTTTAGAGATGGGACTGTACCAAAAACAGCTTGGGGCTGACTGCGAACGGCCCTCGTGAGCCTGCGTGGGGTCCCGGGAACTCTTGGGCTCAGCAAGAAGGTCTGTGTGCAGCTGGGGACCTTCCAGTCCCCAGCATTTCTGTGCACACTGTGAATGACCTGGAGCCGCAAGACTTGCTTGGAGTTAAACCCCATCTCCCCCTGACTCGTGTCTTGGCCAGGCTGTCGCGGAGGGCGTTTTGGGACTCGCATTTTGGTCAGTCTGGCTTATCAGGCAACCACCAGGTACAGCAAGGTAGCCCTGATGGTTGTCCTTGTCCCCAAGAGCCTGGAGGATCATGTTCAAGCTGGGCTTTCCACGTCTCCCAGCCCTGGTGCACCTTGCTGGCCTGGCTGTGGTTCAGGTCTTCCCATGCTCGTGCAACACGTGGGAGCTGCTCTTTGACGTGTGCCCCAGCATCAGGAGCAGGTGTTGGAGGTGGCTGGGTTACCCTTGCATTGCTCGGTTACCCTCTTAGAGCCCTTAGAGTTACCGCACGGAGGACTTGTCACCACCTGGATGTGACTCTGCCATCATCTTCCACCCGGGAGAGGTTTATTTGCCTGCTGCCCTGGTATCTGTATGGCCTCTGGCGAGACCGAACGGCTGAACCTGCAGAATAATCTGCGAGACGGAGGGTCTTCCCAGGAGGGAGCGAGGAGACTGAGGTGGGTTTTGAAGCCGGGAAAGCCGTGTTCTTTTTAGGGGGGATGGAAATCGCTGAGGTTTGATGGTACTGTTAATCTAAAAAAAAAAAAAAAGATGGTGAGAGAGAGAAAAAAATGTTTTGTTTAAAACACAGTGAGACATTTTGCATGCTTTTTTCCCCCACTTGTGCGCTGTTTATGTTTCTGCAGCAAATGGGGAGGAAGTTGGAACAGGCTGAGCGTGAGTAGGAAGCAGGAAGCAGGGGGTGGCTTCACGCTGCGTTGGGGTATATCGATGTAAAGAAAGGAGGTCTTTCACCAACCTGAACGCGTCGTGCAAAACCTTCAGCAAATATTCAAGTAGGGCGGGCACAACCCGCCGGGGAGGAGCAGGATTGAGACGTGTTTGTCCGTGTTGGGATTGGGATGAGGTTGGTGTGTGCTGCCGCTTGGATGCAAGGCCGGTCTCACAAAGCCCCTGTGTTGGGACATCGTCAGTAACCCCCAATTTGGGCTCCTAATCCAGGTTAAAAATACCGTGGCCGCAGTATTCGGTGGCATCGCCCTGGCCCCATCGGTGATTTACTCCAAAAACATCATTTAAATTGAAGCTCCTTAAGGCGCTTGAGGGTGGTGGCCAAGGGCGAAGCTGCTGTCTGGAGCTCGTTTCGCTCTCCTTCCACAGAGAAGTTCTGTCTTGCTGGGAATTGCACATCTGTTTCTTTTAGTAATGTAAGCTCTGACCTGACGTGATCTTTTTTTGTTGTTGTTTTCTTGTTAGCGCTTAAACCAGTGCTGTAGCGTGGCCAGAGCAATGCGCTTCTTGCTGTAGTTGTCCTTGGAGCAGGGAAGGAAACCTCTCAGGGTAGCAGTTGGGCTGAAAGATGGGGACCTCCTTCCTCGCCAAAATAAGAGAGGGATGTCGGCTGCTGTAGCCAATATTGGGCAGGTCCCCGGGAGCCCCGAGGCTTTGTCCTCGTCTTGATGTCAATAAGGACAATCCTGCCCCATCGCCCAAACGCCTCCGCGTATTTCTGCGACTCGGAGGTGGGAAGGGAGGGCCGGAGCCGCAGCTGCAGCATCGCCCAGGGCTGGACGCGCTCCGCTTTGTCTGCTCGCGAAAAACACGCTCGTGCTTCCCTAGGAAACCCACGTGGCCCTTTGATAAGCACCAACCTGGCAGCTGTGATTATATGTTCGGAGAGTATTTGCCTGCAGATGCCAAGTGAGTGGAAGGACTTTATTTAGGGTGGCGAATGCTGCGAGACGAGAACAAAAAAGGAGGAGGAGAGACCAGAATGTAGATGTCGGAGGGATGTTTTTCTTTCAGTGCCAGCTCAGCTTCCCCGGAGCTGGAGGCGTTTTCTGCCGCTCGCTCCGTCGAGCCTCCCGGGGGCTCGGATGTGGCATCCGTGACCAAGGGAGGCCCTGAGGAGCCCAATGTGTCACCCAGCTGCTGCCCCCACCGCTGTGCGAGGAATGCAGAGGCCAAATCCTTGCTTGGCACCGGCCTCCGTCTCCCCGTGGAGCTGATGGGTTAGTGCCAGTGGGCATCAGCTGGGCCAGGGAGGATGTGCGGTGGGAGGAAACGGTGCTGGGGATAATAAACCCCCTTATTTTTAATTTTTTGCTGGTGTAGCCCTGCCAGGAGAGAGGAGACTGGTGCTGGGGCCATTAAGAGCTGGCTTTGCTCAGCACAGTCCAACCCTGACCAGGGATGCTCGCAGGCTCCTCAGCCTCATTCCAAGGTATCCCATGCTCAGGCACAGATATTCAGCTTTGGGACACCAGGATGAAACCCTTCCTGCAACATCCCACCAACCGCGTTAGAATCCAGGATAGAGTCCCCCTCTTCCATGGGAAAACTGTCTTTCCTGGAAGTGGGGCCGTACAGAGATGGGTTGGATCATTCTGTTGCCTTTTGCCTTCTTGCCAAATAGCACGTTTTGGTGTTGCCACCTGAGAGTGGGATTGTGCTTTTGGGGGCAAACAGCCCCCATAGAAGAGCCTCACGCCAGTGGCTTGATCCTCAGTGGAGACAAGGGAGAAAGGGCCGCTCTGAGGCGCCTGGGGTGCCCTTTGAGCCCGGGCCGGGAGCGGATCCTGCCCAGAGAGCTGCGTCTTGACGGGACTTTGCCCCAGTGAGCCCCGGCGCCAGGCGCCGACCACTCCTCATCTCTTCCCCTTGTTCCGCAGGGACCGAGAGCTCTTCCCTTCCCTCTTCCCAAGGGAGATGGCTGCCATGTGCCAGGGAAAAAGCGTTTTCCAGTGAGTCATTTGCTGCCACTTCTCCTTTTTGGGTGGCGGGGATAAGCTTGGGGCGGGGGAAGGAGGGATGGAAAAACCAACCCCCGGCTCCCCCACCGGCGCCGCTGCCCCGCGTTCACTTTTTGGAGGGAGCCGCAGACGGGCAGCAGCAGAAATAGAAGAGCTGCGGGGCTATTTTAAGACTCGGGTTGCATCATCTGTGGATTAAAGAACAAAAAAATCTTTCTTTTCGCCGCCGCGGGCAGCGGCAGCGGCTTGAAAGCTGCTCCATCCTGTAGGGGACATTCCAGAGTGCTTTTTCTCACCCAGGTGTGAGGGACCGGAGGGTTCCTTTGGAGCCAACACGACCAGGGCCCTCTGGTTTTTGGGGTGCCCTTTAGCACTAGGCAGACGGGGTGGGAAGCGAGGTGGAAGGATGAGGTTGTTTCCCTGCTTGGCTGGATTCATGGGTGAGCCGGGAGCTGCTCTTGAGGAAGAGGAGTATGGAGGAAGGCTTCATCCTGTGGAAAAGAGTGCGCTCTCTCCAATAGCAACCGCAGCCGCGAAGGATCAGCCGTATAATTTAATTAGAAAATGCTTTTATGCTTTTTCTTTCTTTTCCTGCTGTTCCTCCTGCTTCTCCATCAAAGACCTTTGAGGCTTTTTGGCAAATGATCTGCGCATCAGGACACAGAAATGTTACGGGGGAGACGGATGAGGTTGTTGCCATAATGATAGTATAAAGCTCATATTTATCTTTTGCAAATAGCTTTGATATTAGACTTTTCCTGAGCTCTTATTAGAATTTTTTTTTTCTTTTTCTTTTAAATCAGGACCCTGTAAATCAGCCCCTGTACCAGGTTCTACAGTGGCTGTGAACCTAGAGCTCTGTTTTCATGGGGGTTAGAGCTCCTGCTTGGGGCTTCCTTCCTGGCCAGTTGGATCCTCCATTCTCACCCCTTCCTGTGTGACAACTTGGGGACACGTTTGGCCATAGTGACCTGGGCCCTGGCTCTGTGTCCCGCCATGCCGTGACAGCCTGGAAGTATTTTGTGTGGTGGGACGTTGACTCGAGCTGTGACGGAGACTCGATGGAGAACCTCAGTCCACACTTCTCAGGGATCAAACGAGGCCAAACCAAGGCCCCAGTGGAGTTAACGTTACCCCATTTGTGGGAAGATGGTTTCTTTCCATCCTTGTCTTGCCTGGCGCTCCCCAAAAGGTAGTTTAGTTGTCTGGAGCAGAGCAAGGGTGGGACAAACCCATCTGCTTCCCAGGAGGAACTGCCTGAGATGCCAAGTGCCACTTGCTGGAAGAGCTAAAGGAGAGAGCTTGTCCCTCCCGTGAGATCGGGGACAAATCCTTGTGCTTTGGGCCTTATTTCCACTCTGCCCCCATTCAAAAGCTGCCAAGGGAAGAGTTTTCCTGCTGAAAAATGCCATGGGAATGCGGTCCCTCCTGGGCAAAAAAATATACTGGAAGAAAGGCTTGAGAGGGAAAGCAAGGAAAGGAAAGGAAGAAAAGGGGGACTTTTCCCCTACTTGGATTTAAAGGTGTCCTTGGGAAATAAGTGGGAGATGTGGCTCAGCGCTTGATGGATTCTTGTCCTCTCCTGGCATGGCCCACACTTTCCTTCCAGTCCGTTACCTCTCCTTCCTGCCTTTCCGTGTCGCTGCTCCCCTTTTCCTTCAGATCCTTTATGGAGCAGGTTGGGGAGCTCTCGCTGTCCCTGTGCAACTGTCGGCACTTGCAGAAAACGCAGGAGAGCATCAATCCCTATGGATGCAGCGATGGTCGAAGCGAGCAAGGAGCGCGAGGCGGGAGATCAGTGATGGCAGCAGTGATGTCCCTCCGGGACCAGCTCTACTTTAGGAGTTTTTAAATCCAGAGCCACCTCTCTATGCCTGAGATCACCCATATCTTCCTAGTCGCTCGGGAAGCCAAAAAAAGACGTTGTTTTGCCTTGGAAAAGTGTGATTTTGGAGGTGATCCCTGCCCCGCGCTAACACTGTTCCTCTCCCTGCCCCACAGCCCATGGCGTACACGGCGAGCCCCACGCCGGCGGGGCCCGTCGGCGCCCAGTACTGCGTCTGCAGGGTCGAGCTGTCCGTGAGCGGCCAGAACCTCCTGGATCGCGATGTCACGTCCAAGTCCGACCCCTTCTGCGTCCTGTTCATGGAGGTCAATGGGAAGTGGGTAGAGGTAAGTCCTGACGTTGTCCTGATTTCCAGCTCATACAGTTGACCCAATGTTGACGTCTCTAAATGATGCTGGTGTTTTGGTGCAGGCTGATTTGGGCAAGTAGAAGCCAAACGTTGTTTGCCCATGTCATGAAGGGGGCTGTGTTTAAACTGATTCCCTGCTTATCCGGAGAAGGGGAGTGCCTGGAAACCACCTTGGCTCCTACCCGTTCCCGGGCTTCCTTCCAAGCTGGAGACGGGAGCGTGGCGATACCCTCCACTCTGTCCAGACTTGGAGTCTGAGGAGGGCTCCCGTGCGCCGTTCTACCCATTTAAGCACCCGCTGAACCTAGAAGTCTACTCACGCGTGGAGTAAACACAGGCTAAACAAGGACAGACCTTGATTCCTCAGCAGAGCCAAGTCTCTGAGTTAGTTGGGGCTGGAGCGGGTTGGATTAACATTGCTTTAAACATCTCTTCTTTTGTTCCCTTCCCTTCCCTCTGTGCCCAGGGCACAGCCAGAGGCTGGCGCGGGAGATCTGAGCTCCCAGCTCTTGTCAAGCTGCTTTGAGCAGCAAGGAATAGAAATCTGAGGCACGGCCTTGTGCTTTGGAGACATGAAGCCAGGCTCTGCGAGAGGCTGAGCTTTCAAAGCTCCTCCTGGTCCTCTTTGGCATAATATTTATCTTCAGATCAGGGCAGAACTTGGTTTGAGTGCACCCAGCTCTGTGCAATGTCGCAGTGCAAACGGCAGCCCCTGGAAGCCGCTGCCGAGGAAGGAGCTGCTGCTTTGAAGATCAGTGTCTCACCTTTCTTTTTTTCCTGCGTTGAGCGACGAGTTTCCTGCTGCTCTGGAGGCTACATATTGTGCCAGGTGTGCGCGAGGTCTTCCCAGCACAGAGCCTGCGAGATCTGTTGCAGAGGGAACAGCCGTACTGAAGCGGCACCTTTGAAGGTTCCCTGCATCCTGCACCTTGAATGAAGCAGCTCCGTCAAGGTCAGGTCAGGTCCCTCCACAAAATCAGCTTCCAAAACTCCTTTTGGTCCCTTCGAGGGTGCACGTGTGGCACAGGTGTGTGGACTGTAGCACATCTGCTTGTGCTGCCATCCCCTTCCCCTGGGGCGGTTTCTGTGGTGAGCTGATGCATGGCGTGACAGCAGGTGAGATTTAATGGCTTTATCTCAAAAATAGCACCTTCTAGGAGCTGGTGATGGCACCCAAAACCATAAACCAAGCTGTTCTTTGGGTCTGACTCGAATAATTGCTGTTCCTGTGGGACTGGATGGGCTGGGTGATGCTCTGGCAGGTTATAGAGTTATTCAAGGTAGCTTGTGTTTGGATACCTGGGGCCCTTTGCAAAAATTATATCAAGGTAAACAGCTTTAAGCTGTGCTTTTAACGAACTGTCATTTACTGAAATGGGAGAGGAGAGATGAATATTGCATGTTAGATGCAGGATGGAATGGGGATCTGCTCTGTTGCAGATGGACAGCAAGCAGCTGACAAATCCCAGAAGTTTTTGAGCTCTCTGCACCGTTCATCTTTCTTCCTTACCAATCCCCTGTGTGCATGCTTCACGTGTCGTATTTAATGCTGGGAGGTGCTGAGGAGAAACTTCCAGGGATCTTGTTACTTGCTTGGCAAAAAGGAAAGGTCATTCCTGGATTATCCCCCCAGCCAGCACTGTTTTTTCCTTGGATTTACCAAAATACCCAGCTCTACAGATGTGCCAGTGTGTGTTGCTGCTCCCAGCCCTCTGCTTTGATGGGATGAAGCTGCTCACTGAGCTAACGGAGTGTGAGGGAATTCACCCTTAGCGGCTGTCTGAATTATTTGATAGCATAAGTAAATAGCTGGCTTGATCCCAAGGATTTGCTTCCCAGAATACCCACCAGCCAGATCCTGCTCCTGCTGGGAAATTCCTGTTCCCGCTAGGAGAAGGACCAGGGTGGCCAGAGCCACCACGAGCTGTTTTGGGGCCGTGTGTCCCAGTGTTGTGATCAGTGCAGTTCCCCCAGAGCTGCTCAAATTGACTTTTGGTTGTCACCTCTACTATTGTCCCACCACGATGTGTCACTTGGGTGATTCTTCCATGTCACTGCCAGCTCCTTGGATGGGATTTACTTCCTGGGAGGAAACTGGGGACGAGAGGGAGCAGAGAGGATGGAGGATGGATACAGGCACTGCTTTGAGTGCCAGACAGGGCAGGACGGTACAAAACAAGCAGCTGAAGGGCGTTAAATCACCTAACCGGGACAAATAATCATCCTAGTTTCCAGGAAAATAGTTTGGTCCTTCTGGGTGGTGCCTGGACTAGCTGGGGAGCTGGGAAGCTGCTGAATGATAGGCACCACCAAAGGGATCTTGTAACTGGTCTCCTGCAGGTAGATGCAAAGTCCTCCCCTTTGAACTCATTCCCAGAAATTCTTCTTTCCCTGTCAGCAGCGTCTCAGTCCAGCAGTTTTGATTCCACTGTTTCTTTTGCGATACGAACATGTTTGTGGGTTTCTTTCCTGCTATTTTTAGCTGCTTTTTAATTGGACGTGGAAGTCAGTGTTGAATGGCAGGTTGCTTGATGCTCCGCTCGTGTGGTTTCGGTGGAGGTCGGCGTCTTGCAAAAGCTGACAGGCGGCTTCGCTACCTCTGCATGGAAAGCAGCTCCCACCACCGCTTCTGCGTGCAGGAAGCTCCAGTTCTGAGCACAGCCGGCCGAGATGCATCATCCTGCTGGCGTGGCTGGGACGAGAAATCATCTCCTACCTGCGCACACCATGGCCGTGATGGGTGGTTTGGGCAGCTGGGCTGGCTGCAGGAGCCTCCTCGAGAGCTGCTGAGAGCTCAGACCGCCTTGATTCAGAGCCAGCCTAGGGGTTCTGGTGTTGTCCTGCTTGGATTATCACTCATGCCAACGTGCCTTTTGTCCTGGCATCGCCAGGTCCTCGGGATAGTCGCTGGAAGACCCCATGGAGCTTGGTTAACCCCACTGTGTCCCATGCAGTGCCGCCGTGTAGGTCCTGGGAGCAGAACCCATCCTGAAGTTCAAATGTGGACTGTCTTCGTGCAAGGTCTCCCTCTCAGATGGATTTATGTAGCACGGGTGAACCCGGAGGCTTGCCCCAGTTGATGCAAATGGTCTAAAATGAATCTGTTTTGTGCCTGCAAGTGGTGGAGTGGAGGGGTAATCAGGACAGGCAATAGCGGGCTAAGCAGGATGAACACATCCTCCTGCGTGTACCGAGAAGCCCTGACACCGTATGTGTCCCTTCAGGACTGATTAGTGATGAAGAAGCTACAAATATCAGCCCTCCTTTAGCACATGGGTCTCTTCTTCCAGCCATCAGACCGAGCCGTGCTGGGGGCGGATCGGTGGCTGCAACGCCTGCTAATGCTAACAAAAAGAATCCCATTCGCTGCATTTTTTTTCTCTCTAACTGTCAGATTTGTTCCCAAATACAATTATTTTGTCTCACTAAGCATAATAGGAACTAAACGGCTCTGTGAATCAGCCTTGAGGGGGAAAGGAACAGAAAACACAAGCCAAGGAGTGACATAAAAGCGGGTAACGTATTAATTTTCTGCCTGATGACATCACGTTGGAAGCCCTGGCCCGTGATGCCGGGAGCAGGGACACTTCTGACTCAGCTGTGCCGTTTCTTTTGATCCCCTTGTGAATCATCTTTCCAGTCCTGAGCACGGGGCATGGTGCAGCATCACAGCTCGCTCAAGCTGTTGAGGGCTCGTTGGGTTTCTAGGCACAGCTTGGTCTGAGCTGAGTATTTACTGAGTCAGTTGCCAACCTTTTGGCTGGAGTTTTTTGAGCTGTGACTTCCAGGAGGAGACGGTAAGGGAGGAAGGAGGCACAGCAGAGCATCCGTGCCCTTAAATCACGTAATTTCCACGTTTTCTCAATGCTGGAAGTGTCTTCCTTCCCCTGTTCCTCACTCTTGCTTTTTTCTAGGAACCAAGACCTGGTTGGGCCTTCCAGGTCGTTCTCTTGGTTACTGTTTCAGCTCAAGGTTTTCTTTGCACTCGTGACGCATCTCTCGTGCTGGGATTGCTTCATCTTCTCTAGTTTTGTAGAGCTGAGGCTCTTGACTGAGCAGAAATCTTTAATTAGCCTGGTTGTCTCTTAAAAACCTTTATGCTTTTCTGCTCTTCACTTGCAAAGACAGTTCTGTGCTTTACAGGGTGAGTAAATGTATAAATGCTCAGCGGGAAGAGGGAAGGAAGGAGCTGGTGGCGGGTTGTCTTGTGGTAGATGGGGCATGGAAAGGCCTCGTAACCAGGGAATTTGGAGAGTTTGGGCAGGCTTTCCATCATGCAGGGAATGTAGGAGAAGCTGAAATCCATCTCTGTGCTGGGGAAAAGTTTGTTTCTGAGGCCTGAAAACAGAAATACTGTGCTATTTACATAGTGTGAGTCCATTGCTTCTCTCTGAGCAGAAGTTTGGGGTCCTTCAGTAGAGGGAAGTGGTAAGGAAGGATCTTCATGGAGTTGGCCAACCCTTCCCATGGTTGGGTTTCCAAGTCATGAAGAAGGATGGAGCTCATGGACCGGGTGCTGGTGTTCAGTGCCACGGTGGGAATGTTGAGCACCCTCCCACAAGTGTCCAGGAGGGACCTTCAGGAATTATCCCATGGGAAGGAAACGGTCCTACTGTCCGTGCTCTGCTTCTGCGGTGCCGGGTCCCAAGGTGCCTCTTCTGCAAACGCCGGATCCCAACCAAGAGGTTTACAGGAGGGTGAATCCGAAGGAGCCTGTCCTCTAAGACACGAAGGGCTGTGAGTAATGAGAAGCTCCCTGTGATTTTGGGCAGTCAGAGTCCACAGAGTCTCGTAGAAGGAAGAAACTGGCTGAGAAGAAAGTAGTCCGGAGCAATGGGGGAATTGCAGGTGAGTTCATCACTCTTGCAGGCTCTCGGGGCTGCTGTCCCGGAGGTGCAGCAGGTTCTGCTTCTTGCAAACTGTCATTCTGCCAATCTCGAGTGCTCCCTTTCAGGCCGTACAGAGCTCGGGACTCCACGTAGGGCTCAACAGCATCCGTTTCCAGCGCTTTGTGCGTGTTCATGCTTGTGAATTATCCTTGCAAACATTTTGAAATGGTTATTACCCTGTCCCCTTCATTTCCTCTTCAGCAGCCCCTTAGTCAAGCTGTGCCTTCCACTTTATTTATGGCCTTTCCCTAGCTCCCTGAGGATATTTTGTGTGTTCTCCTCTAGACTTGTCCTTTCTCAGCACTTTAGGAATGGAGGGAGCCTAGTGGGGAAAATGGGTCTCGAAATGATGGTTTGGACCCTCCTTGGCCACATTTTGAAGAACTTTGTGTGAATACACCACCTTTTTTCTGCTTAATTTTTGCAGTCAAGGCAATACTGAGTTCTTCCTGCTTCCTGTGTATCTACCTTAAACTCTAAGGAGCTCAGGTCTTCCTGGGCCTCTGGCAGTGGGAGTTATGGGGCCAGAGCTCTGCAGACAGAGGGAGCATCCCCTGGTCCCCAGCGTGGCGTCCTCGAGATGTTTGGCGAAGGGGTCCATCTGTGCCATCCTGTGCTGGAAACTCGTGTTGCGATAGCTGCCTGCCGTGCTTGCTCTGCTCTTATTGCTGTTCTTGGCTCTGGGATCCCTCTCCAGTGCTGTGGATGGAGATCCCAGGCAGGCCTTGATCATCGCTGCTCTCCAGCCTTGGGTTCTCCACGTTGACTTCGCAGTTCTCCCATTGGCAGTTTCCCATTTAACCTCCTTGGACTCTTTCTTCTGCCCCACCAAGCACCTTTTAGATGTGAGGAGATGCAAGTTTTCCTTCAGTTTTGGGAGCCTGAGTCCTTGACACCAAGGTTGTTGATCAGCCTCAGTCACCTGCTCAACGTATGGACCAGCTGCCCAAGGAGCTGCTTCCTCATGACCACCAACTCCTGCTGTGGAGCTTTCCCAATATTATCCTGAGTTTTTAGCAGCTCTTGGGAATGGGGTTGCTTCTTGGAGGTGTCTGAGGAGGGATCCGATATGGCAGGTCCTGGCTGTGCTGACCGCACTGGGCCCTGGCTGTGTCTCATGGGAAAATCCATTTGGAGGAAGGTGCTAAGTGTTTCCCATGTCAACGTGAAACCCATTCATCCAACTGCGGTTCATGGGCCTGTGGCACATCTGGGCTGGCTTTGTGCTAGTCACCCCTTCTCCTGTCCCCAAAACATCAGAGAAGAGGCATGATATGCCCTGAAGCGTTACCCTGCCAGCACCAGCTCTCCAAAGAGCACGTCTGAGCTGATAAAAGCTCCCCTTGCTTAGCGCAGCAGCACCCAAACTGCACATTTTATGTGCGGTTTGACAGAAGGGTGAGTATTCTTCACACAGAACTTGGCAGCCTGGAGCCTTGCCTCTCCAGATGGAGAGGACATCTCATTACAGAGATGAGACTGCGGGGAGAAAGTTCAGGAGGCTTTCAGTCACTAGCCAGAAATGGGATGTGTTGTGCCTCCAAGATCTAGGATGCTGTAGTAGATACCTCAGGGATAAAAGGATTGGGGTGGGTTCTCTCCCCTTCTCCTTCTCCCCTTCTCCTTCTCCCCTTCTCCTTCTCCCCTTCTCCTTCTCCCCTTCTCCTTCTCCCCTTCTCCTTCTCCCC
>JAWLRI010000305.1:307389-336375 GCA_034781795.1 Crypturellus tataupa | reverse complement strand
GACTGGACCAAGGACTGACCCCTGGGGGACACCGCTCAACACAGGCCTCCAACTGGACTCCGCACCACTGACTATCAGCATTTTTTTAAAAAAATGTGTGTCTGTAGTGTGTCTATAGTGACTGCATCGCTGTGTTCCCTCTCTGCAGGTGATCAAATACACGCTGGACCCTGTCTGGAAGCCCTTCTCTGTGCCTTTAGTGTCCCTCTGCGATGGAGACGTAGAGAAGTTGATAAAGGTAATCGTGGGGTCTTCGGTGGTTGGCCCCATGGTTCCCTCCTTTCCACCACTGAAACCCAGGGGTGTATTTGTGAGAAACTCATTTGGGGCTCTCCGAAGGGGTCTCTGAGGCTGCTCTGTGCTCTTAGGTGATGTGTTACGACTACGACAGCGATGGAGGCCACGACTTCATTGGGGAGTTTCAGACCTCGGTGGCCAGGATGTGCGAAGCCCAAGATGCCTCTCCAGTAAGTGCTGCTGTCTCCTGGGAGGAAGAGCACGGAGGGGACGGGGGTGAAGGAAGGGCTGCTGGAGGAGCAGGTTACATGGGGTTTCTTTGCTGCTCACAGACTTTGGACCTTGTTGGGGTCAGCGAAGGCCCCAAGAAGAGGCCAAGTCCAAATTCCTTTCCCCTCCCACCCACAGTGAGCGAGTCCCACCACTTCTGTAACTAAAACAACTGAGTTAGAGCTCAGGTGGTCTTGCCTGCACGCTCTGTTGAGACGTCTGCAGTGGCATCTAAAGTCGTCAGAGGCCATTTGAGGCTCTTTTTGCTGATGATTCCTCCTTGGGCTCTTGCTGCTGGGTATGGCCTGCCATTCTGGGGGCTACAAGGGGAGGTGGCATCTCTCTTTCCTCAGCTGGTGGCACTCAGTACCCTGGCACAGAGGGGTGGTGCCAGCTCCCGCGCAGTTCAGCATTGGTTTCATGGCAAAAGGTGTCCCTGTCTTTCTGCCGAAATGCCAGGCAAAAAATCTTCTCAGATGCTGCCTGATTTAAGGAAAGGCTCCTAGATAAATAGGTGGTAAGTGTAAAAGGTGGTAAGGGTAAAAGGTAAACACCTTTTTATAGGTGTCATATCTAAGATTAAAAGCTAGAGGAGAACTTGCCTGAAGAGTGGGTATCTATAAAACACAGACCTGGTGGCCAAATTAGAAAAGTTTCACAGATGGAAAACAGAGGCACAAAAGTGGAGCATCCTGTCCAAGACTTGGGGCCAAAGTTAGGGATCAAGCTCCTTTTTTTTTTTTTTTTCACTGGAATTTGGGCAGAGATGGAGACGCCTCAGGAGGGGTCGGTGCCATCTGTTCCATGGGAGAGACTGGGAGCCGAGCGGCCTGCAAGCTCCGAGTGGGCTCGGAGGTATCTCCTAAAGCCGCCTTGTAGCAGAGCTCCTTGTCCCCTCTCCTCCCCTCATCCCGGAGGCAGCTCCTCGCGACCTGTCTCATCCTTCACCCTGGTCACATTGACAAGGATAAATACAGAAAGAGGAGCAGGAAGCTCCCACCGTGGAGCTGCATTTGCAGACGTGAGTGGCACAGTCTGGCTGTGTCCTGCCTGCAGCGGGGACAGGAGAGACCTCGGAACCGCTGAACCAGCACGGTCTGGGGTCAAGACCTGCAGAATTTTCCGTGCTCATTGCAATTAACTTTGAATTCTGTGAGACTGAGCGGGGATGGAAACTGCCCCTAGCCCCCTGCGTGGTCCAACCTCTTCCTTATTCACACATGCCGCAGTGCAACAGGCCGCTGCATGGGGAGCCCCGTTGGCTCTGTCCGATCTCGCTGATCTCTTCTCACCTCGTCCCTTGCCGTGCCTCCCATGGGACACGTGTCCCTCTGCAGCTGGTAGTCCATGGTCCATTGGCTGGCACCACGGTGCTGCTCTTTGCATGGCCCCATCTCCAGATAGGGGCTCCATCCCAGCTCTGCCCTGGACCCGTAAAGACTTAGGGCAGGTGGAGAAGGTCACATCTCTCGGCACTTGAAGGGGTGCCTGCTTTGAGCTCACATTTTCCTTTTGCTTAAAGACCAGGTGCCTTTCCCAGGGCTGCCGATAACTTGCAGATACATCTGCAAGTGCCTCGGTTACTGCCTGCCCCTGCCTCCTGATCACTCGAGGCTGGTGACACTTCTTGGCTCTTGCGCTGGTCTGGTCTCCCATGCGTCCAACTTCATCCACCTGCTCTAAAGAGCCCTGCGGTCTCAGCACTTCGGATCCCGGGAGCGAGTGCTGCGTGTCCCCCTTGGCCCTGCAGTTACAATCACAGGCCCTGGGGAAATCTGTGGCGCCTGGAGAGCATATGTTTGAGTGGAGAAACGGCCAGGGAAGAGCTGGGCTTTGCTGCTGGGGACAAGGGAGGACATTTGCTGTCTTGACTCCCCATTTCCCCTCTCCCTCCAGCTGCAGAATTGAGATTACATTCCTCTCCCTTTCCCCTTTCTTTCCTGGATCTTTCAGTCATGGAATGACTCTGGGATGAGAGCAGTGGAGAGCTCCGGGGTATTTACCCAAGGGTGCCTGACCAGCCTTGGATCCAGCTCCTGTTGGGTCCCGTTGAACATATTTACTGCTTGCTGGAGGGCAGGACCGGCGGGAGGCAGTTACTCACATCGCACTCAGGCGAGCAGGGAGTTGGTTTTCCTCCAGAGAGGTCTACCGCCTGCATCAAGGTGTAGGGAATGAGGAGAGCCCGGGCAACGCAGAGGATGCGACTATGCTTGCTGGTTTGGGGTCCCGGCACTGGGGATGGGTGCTAGGAGAGTCAAGGATGAGCAACCAGCCCAGGCTGGGACTGTGGAGAAGCTAAATTCACATAGCTGGGAAGGAAATTCCAGAGGAACTGGGCTGGCTTATGCGTCCTGCTGAACATCCCGGGAGCAGGAAATAGATTTATGTTTTGCTTTGGGTCCAGAGCTGTATTTGCATTTTTCTCAGCAGTGTTCAAGCTGTTTGATATTGCAGTTGTTTTGGCTTATCCCCATGTTTCTGGGCTCTTGCAAGCCTCTCTCCCTGAAAAGAATGTCAACGTGAGCATCCAAGTGGTCCCCTGCTTTGCAAAATACCCCCAGACTGAATGTGTCTCCAAGAAGCAGCCTGGCTCCACTCTCACCTTGGTGTCCGTGTTGTGTGTTACAGCTAGAGCTAGAGTGCATCAACCCCAAAAAGCAAAAGAAGAAAAAGAATTACAAGAACTCCGGGATCATCATTGTCAAGTCCTGCAAAGTGAGTCCAGAGCTCAAATATTTCATTTTATTCCTCCTCCAGTTGAGTCTTTAGTTTGCACGGAGCAAAGCCCTTCCCATAGCTCTTCTGCAGACGCTGGGGGTCTGTTTTGGCCCTGGGGCTAGAGACTTTTTGGGTCAGGTCTCTTTGCCACCACTAACCCTTCCAGGGTCCCCTGTTCTGCCTTCTTAAACCTGCTCACAGCACTGGCCCCGCTTGGCTCCTTTCCATATGTGGGTCATGAAGCCCCAAACTGCTGCCTGGGGAAAGCCAGGTGCTTCTTCCCGTTTGCTTTGCCACATGGATAACGTTTCCCAAAGACACAGGAGCACAAGGACAGGCCAGGGGGACTCTTACTTTTATTTGTCCTGCAGTGCCGGATGCTGAACCCCTTCCTCTGTTTTCCTTCCAGATAACCCGAGATTTCTCCTTCCTCGACTACATCTTGGGAGGCTGCCAGCTCATGTTCACCGTAAGGGCAGCTGCTGCTTGTTGTAACAAATGGAAAATGATCAGAATCGGGGCGGGAGCCCTCGGGGGGACTCTGCCACGGTGGGCATTAAGTTATAGGTGCTCAACAGTGTCCGGCTCAGCCACGGCTTCGATGAGAGGGGTTTGACAGCAAGGATTTTACTCCGTATTTAGTTTGAAGCCATGTGGTGCAAGGACTTTTGGGGATGCCCACAGCGATGCTCCGGTGTGTCCACCCACCTGGCTAGTTTTCAGGACTAATTTTGAAGACTGAACTTCTGCAGAGACCTTCTTCTGAGTCTTTGCAAAGTTTTACCACCTTCTCTCTCACGTTTAGCAATGGCAGTTCCTCATTTCTGGCTTAAATGTAGGAGTGCTTCCAAGGATGGGCAATGCCAACTCCGGCTCATTCGGAAGGAGTCCGAGCAGGAGACTAGTCTTGGGGACATCCCATGGGACCTCTCCCAGCCTGGTATTTCCGCACCTCCTTGGGGATGGCCCCATGGTCTTTTGCTGTCTGCTGGTATTAGCCACCAGCTATATTTTTTGAGCGAGATTTGCTTATTTGGGGCTCCAGTGAGAAACTTTGGGCCACTAGAAAGGCCGTGTTCCTATTTGCATTTCAAGCCTGAGCAGTTTGCCAAGAGGAATTAAAAGAGGAAGTTACAACCCTTGAGTGAAACCGCAGCAGAAATTCAGTGGGTTTTTCCCCCTACACACACATTTTAGCCTTCTAATTTCTGCAAACTTTTCCCGTAGAGTATCGAGAGGGCTCTGGGTGCACACAATATTCCATTTTTTTTGTTTTGTTGTCTGGTCTAAAAAACATGGGGAGGAGGAGGAGGAAGAGTTGCCATAGAAACAGGAGCAAGTGCAAGAGCTTTTTATATTCCGTTCTGCTGCTATGTGCTATGGTCCTGGTGCGAACGAGTGAGTAGAAGAGGAAAATCATTAAGTTTACTGGTAGCGCAAGGCTCTGACATAAACTACTCTGCCTTCTGGTTTAAAGAAATGCTGATTTTTGGAGGGCACTGGGGTTTTTTGCCACTTCTGAAGGCAACTGCGATGTTGCGTGGCATAGTTTTTGCATTAGCGCCAAGTTTCTCAGCAAGATAGGAGACAAATTCTCCAAGGGTGGAATAACCTGGCAGGGATGAGCCCTGGGAGGGTGCCGGGTGCCTTGCTGGTCCCTGCTCCTTGTGGCCGTCCTTGCCCTCTGTTCTGGCCCGTTGGTTGCACGGGCTCACGTGGATGTGAGTTCGTCCCATCTCCTTGCGGATGCTGAGCGAAATCCAGAGCAAATCCCCCGAGCCCAATTTAGCCAGTGGAGTTATTTTGGGTTTTGCCAATTTGCTTTAGCAAACAAGGCAGATGCAATCACGCCGTCTGCCTGTCTCTTCCTCGCTCTTCCTCCCCAGGTGTTTTTAAAGCTGTTGCCTCATCAACTTGCTGCTTTTGGCTGAGGTCTCACGTGCAGGTTCTTACACATGGTTTTGAATAGACAGCCTGGTCGAGGTGATACTGCTGAGACACAGAGCCCTCAAACTAGAAAGCCCGGTGTAGAGCCGTCCTGCTGCAGGAAAAGCTCCCCTGAGGGTCGTGTCTCTCTTTTGGGTGCCCGAGTCAAAGATCTTGAGGTCCAGATGTCCAGGGATCGGCCTCTTTCGTGGATGTGAGGCTACTTGGTCACAATGTTTAAGATCTGGGAGATGGTGATGGCTTGCTTCATTGCAAGCTTTGGGCAACTTGTGATGATGAAAAATTCAAGTAAAATAGCGGGTTTCTTTGAGTATTGAACTAGGGCCTTTTTAGGTAAGCCAAATACCTGCATTTCATTAGACTTCCAACAGCTTTGGGTCTTGGTTGGACTTTTTCATCATCTCCAAGTCAATGGAGAGTTGGTGACTCGGTGCTACGAGGGGACATCTAACAGAAGTCGGGTCTGTGCTTCTCTCCTGCACTGCAGGTTGGCATCGACTTCACGGCCTCCAACGGGAACCCCCGGGACCCTTCCTCCCTGCACTACATCAACCCCATGGGAACCAACGAGTATCTGTCGGCGATCTGGGCCGTCGGTCAGATCATCCAGGACTACGACTCGTAAGCACTGGTGCCTTTGCGCTCCCACCATTGTTTTACAGGCCTTTTCCTGGCTTCTTGAAGGGCCGCTGGGATGCATTTCACCCAGTTCTTGTGGCTTGGGTTCCCGTCTGCCAAGCAGGGGTAAATATTACCTTGCTCTTGAAAATGTCTTTGAAAGAAAGTAGCCCTCTTGCTATTGGGCTGCAGGGAATTCAATGAGAGATGTGTAAGGACAGAGGGAATTTCTTCTTTCTCCCCATCCTTGCAGCTGGAAGGAGGTCGGTGCCCATTACTTGGGGCAGATGAAACCATTTAGGGCTTTCTCGGTGCCATCTAGATGCCCTCAGCTTTGTGATATTTGCCGTTAGCAACCACCATGTCAAGCTGGCTCCTTCCCCAGCTCCGCAGTGTGATCTGAGTATGACACAGGAGAAGATCTGAGACATCAGAGAAAACACAACAGATATCTGTTGGGATTGCCAACTTTTAGACCCAAAAGAGATATTTAATTTGTTTAAATTCCCATCTTCTGGACATATATGACCATGAGAGACTAAACTGCGTAGCTGAGGAGATGCCTCTAGCCTTATGGTTGACCAAGCAACTCTTAACTCTTCTCCCAAAAGATCAAAAGGGCAACCAGCGACTTCCTTGTGTTTTTTTAAAGCCACTACATCACTTGGGGACAAGGAAAGTCTGGCACCTTTCTTGATGCTGGGTCTAGATGTACACTTGGCACTTTGGTTGTAGTGGCTGGTGTTGGCCAACAGGCAACGCGCGGTGTCACCAAAGGATTTTTAGCAAGAGCTGTGCAAGCAGATTGTCGTGTGTGCAAATATGTCCATATAGGGTTTTTCTGTTGTTGTTTTCTTCTGTTTTAGAGACAAAATGTTTCCTGCTCTGGGATTCGGTGCCCAGCTCCCGCCAGACTGGAAGGTAAAGGCCGGCGAGGGGGAAATGTGCTTGTCCCAACAGAGATGAGGTCGGAGCTGCCTCGGGATGCGGAGAGCTCTCGAGTGGACACAGCTCGAGCTGGGGGAGGACGAGAAGTGACAGTGCATGTAGGCGGCGAGGTGGCAACGGCAGCTAATGCCTCTCTCCTAAGCTGGCATTAAAGCCCAGCTCACTGGTGCTAATGGGCAGAGTCAGCGGTTGATTCATTTTCCTGGCAGGAGGCAGGAAAAAATCCTGCCCAAAGCGAAGGGGCCCGGGATGAGTGTGCAAGACGGCGGCGAGGCTGGAAGGGGGCTGGGGACCAGGCACAGAGGTGCGTGGGCAGCGTCTGTGGGACGGGGGAGCGGAGCAGAAGGGCTGCGTTGTGATTTCCTCTG
The DNA here is from genome assembly GCA_034781795.1 of Crypturellus tataupa. NCBI lineage: Eukaryota > Metazoa > Chordata > Aves > Tinamiformes > Tinamidae > Crypturellus > Crypturellus tataupa. Next base: position 329,266 of record JAWLRI010000305.1, on the reverse strand, counting down.
CACTGGTGGGGCAACACGTCGGTTCCAGCCCAGCGTCCTGGCAGGGATCCTAAGAGCTGCCGGGGATCTTTTGGTGCTTCAGTTTGTGGCCGTTTCCTCTAGCTCTATCAGTGGCCACCACTGAAAAGAGGCCGGCCCCATCTTCCTCACTGCCTCCCTTGAGGTCCTTGTACACACTGACCAGGTCCCCTCTCAGCCTCCTTCTCCAGGCTGAACAGGCCCAGCTCCCTCAACCTCTCCTCATAGGGCAGATGCTCCAGGCCCCTGATCATCCTCCTAGCCCTGCGCTGGACTCCCAGGTCCCTCACGTCCCACGACACCCAGGTCCCTCTCTGCAGAGCCAGCAGGTCGGTCCCCAGCCTGTCCTGGTGTCTGGGGTTGTTTCTCCCCAGGTGCAGGATCGTGCACTTGGCCTTGTTGAATCCCATGTTTCTCTCCGCCCAGTTGTCCTGTCCAGGTCCCTCTGGATGGCAGCGCAGCCCTCTAGGGTGTCAGCTTCTCCTCCCCCTTTCCTTCTTCTGAAATGATGTTTCTGGGAAAATCACAGTGTTTGATTCCTGGCTGGGTCTTCTCATTGCTCATGCCCTTCATGGTCATTATTTCTTCCTGCTCTTTTTGATACATCCCCAACCTCCGGCGCATCTCAGCAAGTCTTTTCAATAGGCATGAGATGAAGGGAGGTGAACAGTGTCCCGGGCCAAGCCCAGGAGAGCATATAAACCATGAGCAGCTTTGAGTTACCCACCACGGTACAGGGCATGTTCTTCCTGTTGAGGCCTGGGGCTTTATTTTGGATGCTGCTCCTAATAATCCTGGTAAAGGGACCTCTCTGCTGCTCCTTGTGCTCTCCCTTCCTGCCTCGGTCTCAAGCCGAGGTGCAAGGCCAAGTGCAAGGTCTCAAGCTGCTTAGTTGGCCTTGACCATGGGGTAGAGCTCAGAGATGGGGACTTTCCTGCAAGCCACCATGTTGCTTTTCCTGCCCCATCTGCGTTCTGTGGCCTACAGGCAGCCCAAATTCGTTTGACTCGAGCAGGAGCTCTTGCCGTTCGCCAGGCGCAGGAGGAGATCCCTCCATGTGCACTTCGGAGCTGATTCATCCTCCTTGGCCAGCAGCCGTCTCCGCTTTGTCGCTTCCTCAGTTTAATTTCATCCTTTTGTTTTTTGTGGGCGAAAATCTCGGGTTGTGGCTTCCAAGTCATGACCCTCGGGTGCTATTGGGGCATGGAGAGAAACTGGAGAGAGATGATGTGGGAAAGGGGAGAACCTCAGTCCCAGCAGGGTAGGAGGGAGGTCCCATAGGAGAGGATCCAGAGTAGGGAGCACAGCCGGGAGCTGGGATTGGTCCTCCCCGCTGGCTTGTGGATGCTCCTCCTGCTCCCCTGAGCTGTATTGGAGAAGGCACCGTGTTCCCCTGTCAGGATCATCTCTCCACCCCGTTAAGCCCTGGGCAGAGAGCAGCTCTGAATCCTCGGATGTTGATTCCCCCATGGAGGTCACCCGCCTGGAGTTAAACCACTCGGGGCCACTCATTCAACCAACCAAGAAGGTCAGGAGATCCCTTCTTCATCATATCCAATGTCTTCTTTCCCCTCTGGGCACTCAGTTGGGAATAACTCAGTGAATAAAACCCTCTGAGTGTGCTCACCTGGGGCCAAAGGCGTCTTTCACAGCCCAGGAACCAGCGCAAAAAAATGGGGAAGATCATTAAAGAGAGGAGCCGTAGAAATGGTGCTTTGTGCCACTCGTTGCCATGGCACCGCCAAATGCTTCCAAGGACCCCATCGGCGCGAGCTGTTTTGCACACAAAAGTCTCACTGGAAATGTCAAAGAACATCTTGAAACGCAGCGGCTCCGTGAGGAACCTCGAGGGCTTTCCCAATGGGAAGAAGGAATAGGAATAGGACGGCTACGTGGGACGGGGCAAAGGGGATGGCCCAGGGCACGACGGCTCTGGATTTCCCACCCATTGTGGCTGCTCCAGGGAGCTTCCCTCATGGGAAGTGGCAATGTGGAACCCAGAGCCGCTATATCTACGTTTAATCAACTCCCCAGCAATTGCTTTACAAACTCTGGCACTGAGGAGGGATTGAGATTGATTACTTTTTAATTCTGAAGCCCTCCTGTGGAATTTTCGAGCAGATAGAACCATATATCCACTTATACACACACACACACACACACATATATATATGTGCATAAATAAAATCTGTGAAAACACCAGAGGAGGTTTCGAAAGATTTATGCCCCCAGGGGGGCTCTACGCTTCAGCTAGTGCTGCCACAAGCGAGGAAAACGGCTCCAACTCAATGGAGTGCTGCTGAGAAGGAGGAGAAGCCCCCTCGTAGCCCAGCATCGCTCTGCACAGCCAAGTCCTCACCTGAACCTCTTCCTCCTTCTGCAATGAAGTGACATCAGGGCTGGGATTTTCAGAGCTACGAAGCCCAACGTGGTTCTTTCTGCTCCCGTGGGGCGTTCAACCTGATGAGCTGTATCCACAGCAGAGGAATCCTTGAGAGGCTCAGAAATCCATGAGCTGCCAGCCCTGGTAGCAGCTCCGGCCCACGGGTACTTAGTGCTGTGAATGGGAGCATTATTGATCGCTCTTGGCTGCTATGAAGATACCCAAGCTGTGGAGCTGGCCCATGCAAAGCTAATCAGCTTTGCAGCACAGGGAAGAGGTTTAGTTTGACCTACTTCTGCGGGCTTGCAAGAATAGTTTGTGGTTTCGACACGACGCCCGTTGGCTGCGGAAAGGCTGAACCAGAAGACGTGGATTCTGCTGGCTTCAGCAACACCCATCTCCTGGCTGAGAATCTCAGCCAGCCACCACCCTCGGGAGTGGGGGAAACAGCTCCAGTGCAAAATGTTGGCATGAGCAAAATGGGATTGGGGCTACGGGATTTGATGCTTGTTCACCCTCACCAAAACGGGCGAGATTCAGATTCAAATCCAGCCGCCCCAACCTCTCTCTTGCACCTGAGCTGTTGGACTCGTTTTGATACCATAGATGGGTTGAAAGCCAGTGGGATTTGGAGTTTTGGGGCTGAGAAGGACCTGGCATGGGTGTTTGGCTTCTCGGTGGATTGGGCTGCTGCAGCGAGGGAGATCTTCCTCCCTTCCTCCCTTGTGCTGCACAGGACCCTTTGCGAGAGATGGGGAGTCAGGATGCTGCCAGGCCTGGGTCCTCTATCGTATATGATGGTTGAGGGCCAGACCCAGCATCTAAGCGAAACTGTGAGGATGCATCCAACTCTGCAGGAGCCTCCCGTGTTAACCAAAGTCTCTTCTTCTCCCCAGGTGTCCCATGAGTTTGCCATTAACTTCAACCCAACCAACCCGTTCTGTTCAGGTGAGTCCCCACCTTACGTGCTTGCAGAGTCTTCTCCTCTTCGTGCTTCATCCCTACCCTGTCTCAGAGATGTCTCAAAGGTGTGGATGGAGCAGAAGAAATCTGGGGTAGTGTAGGAGGTCCGAGGCTAAAACAAAATGGGATTGAGACAGTGTGAGGTTCTGGTGTGTCACATCGGCCGTCTGCTCCCACAGGAGCTGGTGAGAAAGGACCAGATGGAGAATTCACTTACCTGCCTTCTGCCTGGTTTATTCAGGAATTCAGTTCATCGTGGGGATTCTCGAAGAACTGCTCAAATCCAAAATCGTAGGGGCTGCCCTGGAGGACTGGCCTGTTTGGCCCATGCTTTAGGCAAGCAAGGCTGGAGCTTGGTCAGCCCCCAGCCCTCATCCACCACTCGCTGCTTTATGAAAACTTGCTGTGAACACTGTTTTTTCTGCCCCGTTTCCTTCATTAAACTCCCTTCTGGCAGCTGCAGAGATGCTGCTTGCCCCTCATTCACTGCGTTTGTTGTAGAACATGGGAGCTGCAATCCTAAGTGCTGCATGTGTCTGTTAGTGCCAGTTCTTCCCCAAAGAATTGATTATCAGCTGATTAATTGTGGAGTTATTATACAATAACTAACAATAGTTTGTGAGTTACACGTGGATCGTAAAGATCTGCTCTTTACCCTGCATTTTCTTTTCACACCCAGGAAACTGAGGCACAGGAGGGAGAAGTGATTTGGCTCGACAGCACCCAGGGCTGTCGTGCAGGCAGGACCCCTGGATGCTCCTACCCTGCAAAATGCAGCTCGGATGCTCCTTGCATCCACACGGTTGTGGAGTTGGGGCTGTAAAAGTGATGGAAGTGATGGATAAACCTCACATCAGCGCCCTGGCAGGATGATTTGTCACCTGGAAGTTGGCCCTTCCCAAGCCATAATCCATGAGGAAGAAAGGGTGGTGGGAGAGGTTGCAAAGCAGCATCTGGTTTGGCCCTTGAGGCAATGCAGTTCCCTTGGCCTCTGGGGATAACGTCCTCTTCATTTCCTTTTGTGTGTCTTTATGGTGCAAATTGAGGCCAGGGGATTTAAGTGCTTCTCAAATAACTATGGTTCAGGGGGGAACTTCAGAGCTAAACAAGCCCCACAAGGAAAGGAAAAGTTTCTTTGAAGGTGCCAGGAGGCTTCTCTTGCTGAGGTCTGAGAAGCTGCTGCAAAGTGGTGGATGAGCAAAGCTTGTAGAATAGTTGAGTGCTGCTGGTTGAAACTGGAGCTGGAAGAGCTTGGGGAAAAATATGTTTTGCAACTTCAGACCACAAGCATTTCTGAGTGAATAGTGTTGGCAACGTGACCTTGTACTTGCGGCTGGCTGGGATGCGGCACATTGTCATGTTTGGCTTCTCTGGTCTCCCTGAAGGTGTCGAGGGCATCGTCCAGGCGTACTCGGCCTGCCTGCCGCACATCCGCTTCTACGGCCCCACCAACTTCTCTCCCATTGTCAACCACGTGGCCCGCTTCGCGGCTCAGGCAACGCAGCAGGAGTTTGCGACCGTAAGTCCGACCGTGTCCATGTCGCGGGGCGAGGTGGCCTCGTTCAGCACCTGGGTCCTCGTTTGAGGATGGGAGGTGGCAAAGGGCCGGGCGGAGAAGACCCGTGACAGGATGTTAATTCCTCCAGGAGAGGGACCAGGTAGCTAGACTTCGCTGAGAATGGGCGGAGTGAGACGTTACCTACATTATTGGGTGGCTGAACCATTAGGGGACACTCACTTTGCCCTCAGGAGGGACAAGGGTGCAAACCCTGTGTGGCAGGAGGCTGGGGTTGGCGTTTGCAGTCATGAAGGGCCCATATCTGGTGTCATTTTCGAGCTCTGAGGATGCCCCAGGACTTCAAGGTGGTTGGTGCCTCCTCGACGCCTCACCCGGAGGCAGGGCTGAGACCGAAGCAGAGGACACTTGTCCTGCAGGCCCTGGGGACTTGGGCCTCCTTATTGACATTAGCCTCCTTATTGATATTAGCAGCAAATTGCCAGGTGGGAGGAAGAGCAGATGATTTTGCCTGTCCAAAGTCTGGTGGTGGCTGCAGCCTCAATGATAAACTTCCTTCCCCCGCTACACACAAGGCTCAGCAGGGAGAAGTTGGCCAACGAGACTCGTCTGTTGAAGGGAGCTGAGATTAAAGCTGCCCGCGAACAATTGAGGGAAGAGCTGCTCATGCCTCTTAGCCAACACGCATCTGCTATTCCTTTGCCCCATGTGGATGGAGGGAAGAGAATTGGCAGAGGATTAGGCTCACCCTGTCTCTAAAGCCCAGCCGTGGGCTCTGGGTTGGCTGCACTTTAGCAGAGTCGTCGCAAATGCTTCGGGGAGGGGGAAGGGGAGGGGAAACAAAACCAAAATCTTGACAACAGGCAAAACTGCAGCTATTGAAAAGCACAAATCACTGGCGAGTGAACTGAGAGCAAGGCAGGAAATGCTGTGAGATGGATCTCCCTTGAGTTCCTCCAAATGTCTTGAGTATTATATGAAATTTGGGTCCCATTACCCGCAAGTAGCCCTGGAAATGGCAGTGAGAGAGTTGACCAACTTGACCATGTTCAGAATCATGGAGCAGCTTTTGGATGAGGTAAACCAAGGCCCAACAGTAAAGATGGTGACAGTCCTGCTGGAACAAGAACGAGGAACTAGAAAGAGGCTCTTTGAGTGTTTTTGAACTTCACTTCAATACACAACAAGCAATTAGAGGAAGATCATCTTGGTGAAAGCACCTTTTCCATGAAGAACGCTGAAGAGACCTTCCTGGAGGGAGTTGGTATACTTCCAAGTATGGGGTTTCTAGCTCATTGAAAAAATGAGCTAGAAACCCCATTTTCTTACCAAGAAAATTGCCCCGAGCAGCACAAGCCTCTTGAGCACTCACCTGGGGTGTACAGTGGCTTCCAGCTATCGTTTGGCACGTGGTTAATGATTGAACTTGGACATTGGACTTGGAGAAGATCCTTTCGGTTTTCCTCCTGGAATGCAAACATCTGAAATCCATCAGATGGCTCTATTTTCTAGTGGCTTTTCACGCTCCTTGGACAACCAGAGGGTTTTAGAGGCAGAATTGGGGTTCCCAAGCAGCCGCTCAGCAGCCCTTGAAGTCACAGCTAACGTGTCAGAGAGCTGTGCACGCGCAATATGTGGCAGACGCCCTGGTTTTCCACGTCCTCAGGGAGCCTTGTGTGTCCTGTAAATGTGAGAGAGCCCAATTTGTACTTGGGGTTTTGCATTAGGCAGTGGGGAAGGGAGAAAACACTTACGGAAGATTGCAGATGTAGGCTGCAGAGAGAAAATAAGGCAAGGAAATGAGCTTTGGGCTGCCTGCCTTCTCGTGCTGCTCCTAGGCTTCCCGAGCCGGTGGTTTTGCTGGAGAATGGAAAGAATGAGGGGAGAAACAAAGAGCTTTAATGCTCTTAAGTGCTTATTTGTCATCATTTTGCCAGCACACAGGAGATGCCTAATGTGCCCAAATGGAAGTGGAGATGGAGATGGTCTCTTCTTGTGGCCACGTGGCTGTCCTGAGCTGAGCTCGGCAGATCTGGCTGCTCCCAGCAATGCCCTGGGTCCTTTTTCCCCATACGGTGGGGAAACATGCTGAGCGCGCGGCAGCGTGATGGGTGCCTGGCAATGAAGAGCCAGGTGGGTCTTCCTCCCACCTCTGTGGTATCCGGCAGCCTATCTCGAAGCTCTGGCAAATGCAGGGGCATCTGGTGGTATCGCCACTGTGTGTGGGGGGTGGGAATGGGGTCCACTGCTGGAAAGAGGAGGGAGAACCCTCTGGTTGCTCAGAGACGTTGTGGAGTTTCTTCTGGAGAATTTCCAGACCCACCTGGATGTTCTCCAGAGGTTGGGCTGGATATTCTCCAGAGGTCCCCTTGAACCTCAGCCCTTCTATGGGAAGGATTTGAGCTCCCAGATGAACACTGATCCCAGCCTCGGGAATCTGCAGGTTGTTCCAGGTCTCCTTTGCTTCTTCCACAGCAATACTTCATCCTCCTCATCATCACGGACGGCGTCATCAGTGACATGGACGAGACGCGGCACGCCGTGGTGCAGGCGTCCAAGCTGCCCATGTCCATCATCATCGTGGGCGTGGGCAACGCCGACTTCGCGGCCATGGAGTTCCTCGATGGGGACAGCCGCGTGCTGCGCTCCTACACGGGCGAAGAGGCGGCGCGGGACATCGTGCAGTTCGTGCCCTTCAGGGATTTCCGCAATGTGAGTGCGAGGTGGCATCTGGAATGTCACAATGTGGCCGGACACTGTCCGCAGTGTCTCCCAGTCATGTCTCAAGGGAGGGTCAAGTGAAACACCAACGTTTGGAGCTGGGAGAGCCCTGGCTAAGAGCCGCTCACCCAGCTTGTCCTCCCTGTCCCCAAGGCCGAACTGCGGTGCCCCGGCCGGTCGGTGCCCCTGGCCGCTCCTCACCTCACACGTGTGTTTCTTGCAGGCCCCCAAGGAAACACTGGCCAAGGCCGTGCTGGCAGAGCTGCCCCAGCAAGTCGTGCAGTACTTCAAGCACCAAAACCTGCCGCCCATCAACTCAGAGCCTGCGTAGAGCCCGGGCCGGCAGCGCTGCCTGCATGTCGCCCAAATCCGCTGGGTTTTCCTGAAAGCACACGGTTCACAGGCGTTGAAGAGGAGAATCGAGACACACAGACACAATTTGTACTTCTTAATTGTTACGGTCTTAAAATGCATCCCTGAGAAGCACCTGGATTTGGTTCTTTTGTACAGTGCTGGGCTGAGATGACTGTGCCCTGGTCCTGCTCCGTTGAGTCACTTTGCAGTATTGAATGTACTTTGTATAATTTTAGTGGAACAGGATACAATTTTTACAAACAAAACTTGCTTTCCCCCCCCCCAGCAATGGAGCACTTAATATCAATGGAGCACTATCTCATCGTTCATTGAACAGCTCCTTGTAAAGGTCCCACATCTGTGTTGTACCTCTGTCATGTTCTACGTTCATTTTTATACTGTGTACTTGTTATATTTGTTATACTCAGGTTAATAAAGAAACTGGGACATTTAAAGCTAGGTTGTCCTCTCCTGTTGGACCACTGAAAAATCCTGGAGGATTCAGAAAAACCTCAGGGGGTTCAGACATGGGCTGGGGTTTGTCCCCCGCCCAGCACAGGGGAGCCCAATGCCATAAGGGGGGTGGCTTAAAAGAGGACTCTCTTGGGCAGTGACAGGGGGTGATGGTCCTGTTTCCTGGGGCTTTGAGGATGTTTGAAGCCAAGCTCAGGGCTGTAACTGCTTTTACTCACCCACAGATATCTCAGGTCTCTCTTCTATGTGGGGGAAAAAATAAAGCCCCCCAAACCCACGGATGAGCAGCGTACTGCTAGGGGGGTGTTTTGTGAGCCCAGGGCAGCTGAACCAAGTGCTTTGCCCCCTCAGCCCCTTGGGGCCCTGACTTGGTGGCCAGGTTGCCCCAGAGCTAGGGATTTGGGGAGGAAAACTGCATGCCTGCAGCAACCCCAGGCAGGACCTGGGCCAATTCCTTGCAGCTTCATTCCTAGAAATCTTCCCAAGCTGACAGACCACTAGCTGGCTGCCAGAAGCTTGGCCATGGCGGCGTGCGAGTAATACTTTTAATTAAATACTATTCTCCCCCAGCCTGTTTTTGAGCATGGGATCAAAAAAGTGATATTGGCAGCACTAATTCCAAGCCCCAATCACCACCTCAGCAGGCTCTGTAATAACTTCCAGCTTCCCTAGGGGCTTTCTCCTGGGAACAAGAGGGAAGAGGGCTCTCTCACACCTGCTTTGACCGAGTTTGGTTCCGTCCGGTCCTGCAGGGTTTAACGGAACCAGCAGGACCTCCCTTCTGGCCTCACATGCAGCTTGGAAGAACATCAACTCAGGCCAAAATAGGCTGCAAAACCCCACTCAACGCTCCACTCCAGCACAATCCCTTTGCTTGATGGAGGGTTTGTGCAAAACATCACCGTTGAGGCTTGCATTCCTGCTGCCCACTTGAGGATGCTTTCAGCGTAATAATCATTTTCCTTGTTTCTTCTGGAAAAGTTCAACCCTTGAGATAAGGCAGGAATCCTACTCCAGTTCAGGTCCCACCGTGTCTGGTCGAGCTGCTGCCTTCCCTGTTGCTCAGTGTCCCTTTCAGTAACACTTGGGTTCACACGCATCAGCTGTTCCTCTCCCACCTGTTTTCTCGGCAGCTCAGACACTTGTGAGGCCAGTGAGTAGAGCAGGACAGCCACGTGGGAGACTCATAAAGGAATTCCCACCCTTGAGCAGTCAAGTCTAGTTGTTTCAACCTCCAAGGGGCACGGCTGGGTGTAGAGATGAGAAGAGGGGATCCTCAGTGTTCTCAGTGGCTTACTGCTCAGGGCTGGATCCCTCATCCACACTACTCATCCACACTCCCAGTTAAAGCTTTTTAAATCGCAATAAAACTTCAATATCTGTCCACCTTCCTACTGATAGTGGAGCTCCTGGGTGTGTGTGCGTGTGTGTGTATCCTAAAAAAAAAAAAAAAAAAAAAGTTGGAGATCCCACCTGCTCTGGATTCACACTGTTCAGGAAGCTCTCAGAGAAGCTGAATGATTTTCCCAGCTTCGGTTGGAGAAGCAAGAGGGTTTTTAGGAGAGCAGTTGGCTAGAGTTTCTCTGGAGCATCCGGAGCACGAGTCGGGCATCCCCTCTCCGTGGCCGTAGGAGGCTTCATTGCACTTCCCTCGCGTGGCAGCTCGGGCAAGGGGCTGGCGGGTACGGCAGGAATTGCTCAATGAAAAGGGAACAACTATGAATGGCAGAAATCTGGAGAGAAATGCATTCAGAATGTCTTTAATCATGTAACACTAAAACTTCTTTACAGTGTCATGGCAATCTACACTTCACCATCTGCTTGATTTTTATTCTGCCCCCCTTTCGCAAATACAGAATAAAAATGACATTTTAAAACAGAACACATAGCTGTTTCTACAAGACTTCAGTGCTTCAAGGGGCTATTTTTTTGCCTGTTAGTCTTGTATAAACTTCGGAGATCACTAGGGTTTTGTTTTTCTTTCCTTAAGAATTTTAAAAGGGCCTTCTCCTTCCTATCCTGAAACCTTGATTACATTGGTAGATGTGCTCTCTGCTTTAGGGTGGCAACCTTCCACTTAGGCTCAACAGGCACCCCAGAAATGCAAAGTTGAGAGAGAAGAAGAAAAAAGAAAAAAAGGAAGGAAAAGAAAAAGAAAAGGGACAAAGAGGATTGTGTGGGTCATTTTAGAACAATCTGAGGGTACCAAGGTTTAAATTGTAAGGTTAGCTAGGAAAGTTACATTTGGGGCACAAGGATGCCTCAAGCATCCACGAGGGCGCTGGGAGAGACTCTGCACTACATTACACACGGAGGGATTTTGTTATGGACCATCGAAGAAACTGTTGCTACGAAAGACAGAGGAGACAATCTTCCCGGTGGAGTTGATAGTGCCTTCGCTATCCGAGCTCGACTCGGAATCGCTGCTTCCCGAGTAGGCGCCCAGGCCGGGCAGGATCCCTATGCAGACGGCGGCCGAGGGACAGTGCACCGTGGAGCCTCCCACCGAGCTGCTCCCCAAGGCAACGCCGGATGATTTCTCTGGAAGGAGAAAGCGGAGTCAGAACCAAGAGGGCAGGAAAGGGCTTTTCATCAGCAGCGTCACTCACCTGCTACTGCCCCATCAGCAGTGCACAAACACAGGGTTTAATTAAAGCTTGATGCTACCCTAAAACTCCTCTGACAGGAAGGACTTGATATCTCAAGTGATTTTTTTCTCATCACTAGTTCAAGTCCAGCTCAACGCTGCCACAATAGATTTTTATTCCGAACTTGTCAGCTTGATGCTTGTCAAATACCAAGCCCACCAAATAGGAATAAATAGCAGCGCTTTGGGTAATTGAGGATTTTTGCCACGTAGCAGCATAGTTGGGGGAAAAGTTTCATTCCGCTGCTCTGCTAGTCAGTGCCTCCCATCTTCCGCAGCTAATTAATTTTTTTCCAGTGTACTGGAAGTTAACCGAACAGAAGGAGTTTCAGGAAACGCCTTGGGTTGTCGTTACACAACTGCGGCTCATCCTAGTTGTGTCAGGGTATCTTGACAGCAAGTCAGCTGCAGCCATGACAGCCAAGAAGCACAACTCTTTTTTTTTTTTTTTTTTTTCCTGCAATTGGCTATAATTTCCTGAAACAAATTGATTTGGTGATGGACAAGGTCACTGCGTAGCCAGAACAGTTCACAGAGTGTGTACAATGCTGGGGGCGGGGGTGGCAGGCGGGGGGAAGAGGGAGGGAATGCTCTGTTCTGTCCGTCTCCTGTAGAATGGACAGGCTTGAAATGTGGCTAAGGACTCGCAGCGGTTATCAGGGAAAAAACTTCAAGGGTAAAAATCAGTTGAGCACTAGAATAAACTGCCCAAGGAGGGTGCACAATCTGACCGTGGAGGTTTAAGAGCAGCTTAGACAAGCAGCTGTCAGGAACAGTTTAGGCAGAGGATAGATGTGACCCACAGAGGTTCCTTCCAATGCTGTTTTCTGAGATGGCTGCAACATCTGTCAGTGCCCACGGTCACTATTTGCAGCGCTTTAAGAGACAACAATATGTGATCCACAGCCTGTGCTGCCTTGCACAACAGTGAAGCGGGGAAAAGCAAATCAGATTAATACTGGTAATTAAGTTAGCAAAGCAGGCAAGAGGCAATCAGCTTCCTAAATGCTGAAATCAGGACATACCTTGACTCTTCTCATCGTGGTCAGTGTCTAGTTTCAGCCTCTTCATGCTGTTACCCCCATCCGAACTATGAACAAACAAGGAATTGGTTAGTTCCTCAGAGGCAGCCACTTGATTACTGTGAAGTTATTGGCACATTTTTGCCTCCGCTGCAACAGAAAAATTGAGCAGAGCTCCCTGAAGACCATCACCATTTCTAACTAGCTGCATCTGACCCAACACAGAAAGGGATCCTACCGGAGGCCAAAGCAGTATGGGGGAAACAGAGCATTACTCAGACTTTTTATTTGACTTTGCAGAGCTTCTACAGCTCCACCTTGTCAGGGTTTCTTGTTCTCTTCTTGCATGTTCCCAATCCTAGGCCATCCACACTAACACACACTTCCTAAATTCAGCTGTGATGAGCTCCAGGATGAAATACCAGCATTTTGTATGTCCCTGTCGAAGTATACAATGCAGAGGAAAGGTTATTCTCTGCAGGGAGTAGAAGCCAGTTAGGGGCAAACTATGAAATCCAAAGAGCAGATGTTGAACTCATGCTATACTCGACCTTGGCCAGTTGGCAAGAGGACAACAGAACTGCAGAAATAGAAGACTGCAAAGAAAGTCTGGGATGGCATTGGCACATCAGTTTTAAAATGCTCTCTTCAAAGAGCTGCCATCTGCAGACTTCAGATGTGCCATGAAGCACATGCCAGCTCCTTCTCTAAATCCGACTGGCTCAAGTACCAATAGTTAAAGAGAAGAATAAAACACTTTGGCTGCATGTTATCAGTCAAAGGGTTTTCTCCTCTTCCCTGAAAAAAATGAAAAACAAACAAACAGCTATCCAAAACCCATACGTTAGGTATTGGAAGAGCACACTCCAGCACAGACATGGGTGTACTGGAAACTAAAGAGCATCTCTTTCTGCCTGGGATAGACTCAAAAACATCACCTTAATTCTGAGATGACAGCAATCACCTGAATTATTAGATGACCAGTCTATGGGAAACGAGTCTGCCCTCAGATGATTTTTCCATCACATCTTTGCAAGTCAAGACCAAACAGCAAACAGACCATAAACCCAACTACCACCTCCCTGGGATAAAAAGGGTGATGGACCAATGCAAACCAGTAAGAAAGGAGTTTGCTGCTGCCCTCAGTTCTTTTCTCATAACCTACCTCTTCTGCATGCTGCGCCCAGCAACAGTTCAAAACATCAGTTTTAGACACAGATAGACTGACAGATTATGCAGATATGAACCAAATTACGCAAGTGAAGTGACACTGATATCAAGTAGAGACGTATAACATTTTGCCTCTGGATCCCCAAGCAAGGCCACACCAGCTTGGCAGTGCTTGTTTGAAGAAGCCTACCCACTTGCTTTACACATGCTTATCAATTTGAATTGCTTCATGTTTTGCCCACAGTTTGCCAGAGCCTATAGAAACACGACTGGTCTTTTCTGATACCTTCCCCCTTTTTTCTTTAGAGCTAAGATCTGCGCCTCACTCTCTGGAGGCAGTTTTTTGGCCTGCCTCCCTTTACACTGTTAACTAGGTTGCGGTCCTCGTGAATTTATAGAGGTGTGAAACGAACCTTCTGTGTTTCACGGCGCCTGCCAACAGCTTTGCCTGAGAGAATTTGTTCTTGTTTTCCACTGACTTCATGGGCAATTTCTTCTCAGTTTCCTTCTTTGGGTCTGCACTGACTCCCACTTTGGCGAGAGTGCTGTGAATTAAGGGTTAAGGATCAATAAAGAAGGAACAGAAAGAAAAGATACTTCCTTTTTGATATATTTAGCCAGCCTTGCTGCTCATTCACGTACTACATGGAAAGAAATTTATCGTAATTACATTTAGCTGGCATCTTCGGTCAAAAGAGCCTTCACACTTTTCACTTACAAGCTGCTTCATGAACCAGCTCCTCCTTTAAAGACCTCCAGGGAGCAGAGAACAGCTTATTCCGAATAGGAACCGCATTTTGGAAGGAGGAAAGGGCAAATGCTCAGCACACCCAGCACCCATGAACATGTGCATCCTCCTGCATTCACTTGAGGTTGCAGAAACAAAAAGATTTAACATTGCTAAAACAGCACTGGGCAACCCAGTACATCTGTCTACTGCCAAAGCAAAACTGTTCAGCTCTCTGTATTGGTACTTACCACACTAACCTTCTTTCAGCTCATTTCTTTGCAAGGACCACAATGTTATTAGTGAGGCATACTGCTCTTTCACGGCCAATTTGAACACTAAATCCAAAAGGAAACAGGCAAATCCAATTAAAGGTCTATGGGATCCGACATTCACCCAAAGACTATGAACACACAGGGGAAAAAAAAAAGGTAGCTTAAACAGTGTCAGAAAGTTGGGATGCAGATGAATCATGCAGTGAAATGGAAGAGTTTAGGATTCTCAGAATGGATGAGAAGGAGCTTTGTCCCTTACAGTCCCATTCAATCTGCAAGCAAACTAAGTAAATCTTCTCCTATGGCCTTATCTAGTCCTGCACCTAATGCTTAATATTTAGCTGTATCTCATAAAAATGAGGTCTTGCAAAGACTGTGCCTGTTAATGAGGTAGCAGTGGAGCCACAGAGGCCTCTGAGAAACTTTATAATTGCACATAGTTAAAAAAATAGCTTAACTTAAAAGGATTTTGGTTATAACTTTAAATCTGTTTTTTTTATTATTATTATTGGTGTCTTCTTAGATTACAATTCCACTGATCCTAAGCTTTCTAGGTATGTCATTCGTTACATGTAACTATTAGACACAAGTGAATTTCATATTGATGGACCACACATTTGAAGTGGCAGAGCTTTATTTTTCTTTTCCATTGAGATAATAAAAAAAAGCTCTCACCTCGCTTTGAAACAACACACTCAAAGTCTCTGGTCCCTTTAAAACTGGGAGCGTTCAGATGTCACTCCTAATTTGATTTTCCCTAAAGATGCCTCAATAACCCAAACTTAACCCTTCCTCAACCAAACATCTCAGCAGTCAAAACTAGACTGTTAAATTCTTTTAGACGACACAGGAGTGCCATCCTGTGGCTAGCAGAGGTAATTTGAAAGCTCTTTTTACATCCAAATAGTATCCTGCTGCAACACATTTTTACACACTGCAGTATTTGTCTCTTCCATACCTAGTGTTTACTGCTCTGTGACCCCTCAATCTTGCCCTATGAAAGCCTTGCCAAAGAAGCAAAGACCTTTCTTTTAAAAGATAGCAAATTATGGGCTTTTCACTCTTAACTAAGATACTCTTAATACTCCTAACCTAGCAGAGATGCAGCACATCTAACAAGAATGACTACCAACAGATTTTCACCTGTACGTACTGTGATTGCTAGCAGATGTAACACTATTTCTATCAAAGCTGTGTCCTCTTTTAGTAAGATTATATTAACATAAATGTCTCAACCTTAAATGTCAATTGCACTAAAAAAAAAAGGTTTTACAGGAAAGATTAAGTTTCTTGGAGAGAGGATCTTTTTATGTTTGCACAACATTTAAGCCAAGAAGTTATTCATGGAACTGGCTTAAAGAAAGAAAAATCTGTAAAATCTTTAAATACAGTCAGACAATGATGAAGGGAGAGAAAATAATCATGCAACATGAAGTAAAACTTCCATACATCCACACAAATGACCAAGACAATCAAACTCACTGAGTTTTCTCTTTTTAGTTTAGAGCTCTTGAGTAGCACCGCTAGATGCAGAAGGCTTACACAGTAGCCAGCTCATTTTCATAGAATCATAGAATCATAGAATTTTGTCGCTACAGTGATAAACCTTCAGCTAAACCATCCAATAATGCTTAATGCTACAAAAAAACCACATACTTTGCATTTTGAGAGAATGCCTCCAATATTATATTTAGAAAAAAAGACAGAATGAGGAAAAATAGGTAAGAATTCCCCAGCTTTCTGTCAGAGGAGGTAACCTCAAACCAAAGCAGCTCCCTCTATACATGCCATTAGCAACAAATTCTACAGCTTAATTTACAGCAAGACTGTGTACAAAAGCACAAGATACTGTTCAGGCTGCAAAGACCGAGGCTGGAAGGGCTAAGTCTGGAGGAGGCTCCTGTTGAGGAAGTTCAGGGATCAGTGCACGATGTGGCTAATCCGAGACAGCAGAATATTCCTTCCAGGCTGGCACAGTTCACCCCTAGACGTATGTGACCTAACTAGAGCTGTCAGCTGCTTCCACAGCACGGCCCTACAGCGCACAGCCCTGCATCTGCCAGACCCGCAAGCCAGTTTTACAGAGCCTAAATATATCCCACCAACACCCCATCATTAGATCCAACAGAGCAAGGCAATATTTCAAACCCACTATCCAGCTACGGCTGAATTCTAAAGGAAAAAAATGCAACAGCTTTGACTTTTTCATACAGATGACAACTTAGATGCTCTTCACAGAGCACACAATCGAGTTATAAATCTTCTCCACTGAAGATTATTAATTAATACATGGTGGTGTAAGAATTTCTGGCACCAGCATTATTTAGCTTTTTCTGATCACTATTTTTGGTCACCTCATAAATACAAGCTGTTTGTTCTTCCTTGCGTCCTTAAAAATTTTATTTCTACCAATGCATCCTGGAGAACTTGCACTTTGTCCAATCATTATGTAAAGTGAAGATTTTCCTCAGGTCTCAAAAAGAGATAAAGGAGCCATTGGCTTCTGCACAACCACAGTAAACCACTTCTCCTCCTGACCCTTAAAACACAACATGCAGCTTAGCACAGCCAGAAGCCCGCAAATCATTCCCAATCTCCCCTTCCCGGCAAAGATTAGAGGGAAAAAGCAGCCTATACTGCTCTCCAGCACATCTTCACTAACAGTGGCATTTAACAGCAAATTGTAACTGCCTGGTCCAGGAACGAACATTATATTCTCCAAAGTAGTCAAGCCTCTGCCGGTGGCAGCATTCCCAAAGAAAGTCCCATCCTGCAGCTCCAGCAGGGGACAACCTACCTAATACTCCAAGAAGAATAACAGAGCAAGTCAAGCACTATTTCAAGCAGGTATGTTAAAAACACTCAATACGCAGTTAAGAACAAACAAGTTGATAATATTTTGTTTTGAATAAAAGGACAGGAAAAAAAACACAGAAGTTTCCTTTACATGTTTCCTTTACATTCACTTACTCTTTCTAGCTTTGATATTTTATGCTCTCAATAAGAAAAGTAATTGGAAGAAAGGAAAAAAACATTAAAGATATTCGGGAGGAACACTGTAATGGGAGACTGAAACTACAAAAAACTTTAAAAGGTTATTACTGCACGTGTTCTCTACAGCATTTTATAGAAGGACTGAATTACAGAACAAAACCACAGCAGAGGCTCTTAACCTCCTATATATAGTGGCCAGCCATCTCTGTGCAAAGGATATTCTGTATTCATTCAGTTCTTTCAGCTCCTCTTCTCTTCGTTGCTTTTCTAGTAGCTCTTGCTGCCGAGAAACCTCATCAAGGAAATGTGTTTCATCTTCATCTAAGCCTCTTACCATATTTTCTAAAAAAAAAAGGCAAAGAAGGCATATGTATGAGCTAAAGCCATTGGTATTTGTCTCGCATTAGTTACAGTGTTTTTCATCTACCTCATAAAATGTAGGTATCCATCCATAGCTCACACAGGACATTTTTAACACTGCTGAGATAGGACAACTTGTACCAAGCACTGGGGATGTAGGGATTAGAGTCCTTTACCTGTGCAGCCAGGTGAAGGGTAAAAGCAAACCCCGTAAGGGAGAAGTGATCTACTTGCTTCTGTAATTCTCTCAAGTACATGAGCTATAACAGACTAACAGTCTAATCATAGCAATGTTATTAAGAAGAAAAATAAGGCAAAAATCTGTAGGGGTAAGTCATATAATGCTAAACGTGCTGATATAATAAGGGAAAAATCAACCAAATCTTCACATAAGCAGCTTTTTCTCACTTTTGAATGTCAATTTTGGAACAGGTTACACAGAACAAGGAATAACAATATAAAGGAATGTCTATTTGCAGCTTTCGTTTCAGTGAGTTAAAACCATCAGCTCAGAACGCGCTATTAAAATAACCAATAGTTGGAAAAAACGTTACTTCTCTCCCCATAAATCTTGCCTCGAACTGGGAAGCACATTTTCTTAAAGCAAAAAAAAATACAGATTTAGGAGAGATCATCATCTGTTTTAAAAAAATGAGAACAAGTCTTAATCTCAAATAAAATAAAGTGATCTCCAAACATGTAAACATATTGTCTTCCTTCAAGGAGAGCACCCTCTACTTGAGTATGAGGGTCTGCAATCCTTTTTTGCTGTGAATTTGCAGTGCCTCTTAATCAAAATTGTATATTTAGAAAGGTACCAAAAATGCTGCTTTAAAAAGACTTAATGTTTCCATTTCCAGTTATACTGAGACATTTTAACCACCTTTAACCTTGATTAGAGTTTAATTCCACATCAGGATTTCTAGGCCTTTACAAGAGGCAATTACAATTTGATGGAAGAAACTAAAAAAGGTGAAGTTTTAAGGTTCTTTTTAAACACTGAACCCTAGTCTTTCAACTGCCAAAATGCACAACTCATTCCTACATGTCCAAACAGTAACTTGCACTCACTACTATTGAGAACCTCTTCAAACAGACAGCAGAAGCAGTGACACACTGATCAAGTGACATTAACTAATTTCATCATGCATATGCCTGATCTGAAAACTAAGGGCAGCACCTGAGGAGGTTCTTCTGACCGGACTTTCTTGTAGGTAACCTCTCTAAAGTCCTTTAGAAGAAAGAAGTTTTTAATAAAAGGATGTCCTTGCTCTTCAGATAGCAGGTATCTCATTAACACTATTCTGTAAGGCTTGCCTTAAAAACAGTGTTTGGTTTGTTTCCCCAGTCCCCTTTTCATGGATGCTTCGCATTCCACTACTTGGTTTACAGGTTTCCTAAAACAAAGTAAAGACCCTACAGATTGAATACAACTGGGCAAGGGAAGCAATTAGTTTGGAGAGCTACTAGAAGTATTCAACTCCCAGGCCACTAGTAATTGCTTATGCCCTCTTTTTCAAAATTTCTGCAGACAGATGGAATACTTATATACATTTTTAAGAGAAATTAAAGTATTGAAGGGACAAAAACTGTCACAAAAGTTCAAATTTGGCTCCATTCTAAACTGGTGGCTCATAGGCCCCCCAACATTGATCTTCTCCCAAAGAAATGTGGCTGCAGGCAAGTATCTACTGCAAAAAAATTACCAGCATCACACTTGATAATATCTACAGGATCAGGGAGTGTATTTAACAGAATTCAAATTCTGCACTGTAATTAAAGGAAACAAATAGTTCTGTTGTGTAGCATGAACAAGAAAACTCTAGACAAAATCCAGCTGTGCAAAGTGGAGCTTAAAAAAAAAAAAAAAGGGTTGAGGTTTCCATCTAAAGAATCAAAATAATTTAGAAGCCCCCATAAAAATGAAGCCCTCACAGTATCAGACTCACTTCTCTTTAGAGCTAGCAGTTCCCTTTCTGATAATGAGAACCAAATTTCTGATAATGAGAACCAAAATGGTTCTCATTATCATCTTTGCACTCAGTAGCATGTATACGGGCAACAAGGAGGGAAAGGTTTTTTCTTTAAAACTAAACAGAAATTATGTTTTCATTCCATTACCACAAGAGTCAAGTATCTAGATTTTGAAGAACGAACTGCTATATATTTACTTCTTCTGAATGCTAAGCTTGACCTCAAGTAATTCACAGGAGTTTGACTCGACTAATTATGAGAAATATAACACTATCTGGAAGATTATTTCCTTTTGTTGATTCACACAAGAGGGTCTTGTTACAGCATGACCTCAGGAGTCAGGAAACCAACTTACATTTCCACTTTTCCATTAATTGTTATCAGGATTTTTTTTGTTTAAGTTTCACATGTGTGCAGTGTAAGTAATACATTACTTACAGGAAAAAAATGAGTTTTTTTTTTTGCTGTTTTTAATAACAACTGCTGGTGCTTACTGAATTTAAATTGCTCCTCAAACTCTTGCTGTTTCTTTTCTCTCTGCTCCTGAAGTCTTTCGTACAACGAACGTGGGTCGTATGCCTCCTCTGGGCATTCTGAAAGAAAGAAATTAGATCATTTGTTAGACACACTAAGTCACCCAAATTGTCTTAAGTTCTTCAGTGTTTTTGAACTTATAAGACACATGGTATTATTACCCTTCTAATTCTCTTTTTCAGGAGAGTGAAATATTCTCAGCTCTCTTAAAATCATTAAAATATATCCCATACCTACTGGATCTTCAGGTTTTCGGACCTTTTCCCATTCCTCCTGCCTCCTCTTTCGCCGCTCCTCTAGCTCCGCTTCCGACACAAAGCGCTTGTTAATCACCAGGTCAGCAGTCCCATCGCCCCCATCCATCGTGGGACAGGCTGTCGGGAACACAACAGGAAAGACACCAGAGACTTGACTTCCCTCATCACTATCAGCCATCCTGAAAAGCAGACGCAGTGAACGAGTACAGCAAGATATAAAGGAGACGTCACATTCTCATACTAGAGTCTAAAGATACAGAAAAATACCTTTTGCACCAGTAAAATTAGCCATTACACTGGGGGGGTGAATAACTTCAGCTGTCCAAAGCAGCAAGCACTCACTGAGATACTCAATGGCTGCAAAATTGGTAAGATTAATAGCAGAGCTTAATACTCCTTCTTTACTGCTTTTTAAAATCATGTCGTCCTCTTTCTTAGTTGTCTGCCTCTGGTTGCTTTTCTAAAAGTGACATTTCAATGCAATGCTCCTCACCTCAGCTTGGATTTACCTTGGCAAATGGGGGGGGAGGGGGGGGAAAGGAAAGAAAAAGATAAAAAGAAAGAAAAGCTTCTCATAGACTTCTCTTTCAGTTGCAGTACCTCTCTGGTCTCAAGGACACAAAACTTAGCCTTTGTTTTATATACTTTTTTGCCCATCCTGTGAAGATTTGCAAACTTTCCCTATTTTCCATGTTTTTAGGCATTATCAGGTAACTCTCCAGCCACCCTGAACCTTTTTAATTGCTCTATGTCAAGACTATACACGCGCCTCATCATCAAAGAGCAATTTGGCTTGGCCCAGCCCAAACCTAGGGTCCCCAGGAGAATATTAACAGTAATAATTAACTAAATAATACCATTTTTTCTTTTTTCTGGTATCAAACTGCATACTCAAGCACCACACAAACTCAGGATACGAGATGCTCATTTAAAGGCCCTGTTGACATTCCACGTCCCTGGTTTCTCCCAGTTTCCTTGACATAACTCCAGCCTCCAGGACTACAGGTAACCACCAGGCACTGCACAGTAGCGTTCATTCAGGATCTAGCCCTGCCTGCCCTTCCACACTGGGAGAGGCCAGGGCTCCTACAGCCTCCTCGGGAAGGGGCAGGAACTCAGAATAATCCCTACAGGGAGCCAAGCCCTGAAACTCCCACAGGAACGGCTGCTTTGGTGGGTGTTTTCGCTAGGTTTGCACCCAAAGGCACAGGTGAGGGTCCCAGCAGAGATCTGGTGTAACCCCCGCACGAACGTTTGCTAAGATACGAGGAGACAAGATGGGAAACAGCAAAACGAGAGAGATCGAGAAGAAAACGATTCTAGAAGCAGAAAACGAAGCGCTGTCAATTTTGCAGCGCCCAATGAAGGGTGGCCCAAGGGCCTCGCTCCAAGCGGCTGAGCCGGCAGGGGGAGGAGGCGCCCGGCCCCGGGCCCCGACGAGCCCCGGGCCCCGACGAGCCCCGCGCATGCAGCGCCCCGGGGAGCGGC
>JAWLRI010000305.1:271958-307289 GCA_034781795.1 Crypturellus tataupa | reverse complement strand
TGCACTGGCGCAGGGCGCGTGCCGCGGTGGGGACCCCCTTTCTGCTTCAGGACGCGGGGTCACCCACCCTGCCCTGACTTTCCGCCCCAGCTGCCCCTTTAACAAGCCAGCTGGCACCTCTGCTCATTAATTGGCAGCGGTTAATTAGGGGTCAGGGCTACGGCTGCTTCCTCTCTCCCAGCTGGCTCGGGGTACATGCGGGGAAGCCAGGGCTGACGCCGAGGCCGCGGGAGCCGTGTTCCTTCCCCGCGGTGAGTGGGACTGGTGACCTGGGTGCTGCGGGACAGGAGCTGCGGGACCGTCCCCGCTGCCCGGAGGTGCCCGGAGGCTGCCCTGCCCTGAGGGCTGCTGCTTTGGAGCTTCATTTCCCCTTCACCCTGTTGCTCTCTGCACTTGGGTGATGTGAAAAGCTGGAGGAGAGGCTGGTCCCGGCTGCCCCTGCTCCAACCAGCCCCATGGGCACCCAGAGGGCCCCTCGCTGCCCTCCAAGGTGGCTCCGAGTGCCAGGCGCTGCTGTAGGTGCCGGGTCTGACCTCTCCTCTCCCTCCTGCAGCCAGGGACACGGGGCTCTCTAGAAGATGGGTGACTGGGGGTTCCTGGAGAAGCTGCTGGACCAAGTCCAGGAGCACTCGACGGTCATCGGGAAGATCTGGCTGACCGTGCTCTTCATCTTCCGCATCCTCATCCTGGGCCTGGCCGGCGAGTCCGTGTGGGGGGACGAGCAGTCGGATTTTGTGTGCAACACCAAGCAGCCGGGCTGCACCAACGTCTGCTACGACAAGGCCTTCCCCATCTCCCACATCCGCTACTGGGTGCTCCAGTTCCTCTTCGTGAGCACTCCCACCCTCATCTACCTCGGCCACGTTATCTACCTGTCCCGGCAGGAGGAGAAGCTGAAGCAGCAGGAGAGCGAGCTGCGCGCCATCCACAGTAAGGACCCAAAGATCGAGCAGGCCCTGGCCGTGGTGGAGAAGAAGATGGCCAAGATCTACGTGACGGAGGACGGGCGCCTCAAGATCCGAGGGGCCCTCATGTGGACGTACATCATCAGCGTGGTCTGCAAGAGCATCTTCGAGGCCGGCTTCCTCGTCGGCCAGTGGTACCTCTACGGCTTTTCCATGGTTCCCCGCTACGTGTGCAAGAGGGACCCCTGTCCCCACCAGGTAGACTGCTTCATCTCGCGCCCCACTGAGAAGAGCATCTTCATCATCTTCATGCTGGTCATGGGCCTCATCTCCTTAATCCTCAACCTCCTAGAGCTCTTCCACCTCTGCTGCAAGAACCTGCTGGGCAACATCAAGAAGATGTCAGTGCCGGCCAGCCCGGCCCGCGACGCCTTCGCCGACGCCGCGGTCCCCGGTCCCTACCCGCCCAAGCACTACTCCTTCCTGCCCATGGCCGAGAGCCACACGCCGCCCTACCAGGCCTACAACAAGCTCTCCAGCGAGCAGAACTGGGCCAACCTCAACAACGAGGAGAACCTGGCGCTGAGCAGCGGCAGCCGGCCCCTGTCGGACCCGTTCGCGGCGCGCGCGCCGGCCGCCCTGGAGAAGCAGAGCAGCCGGCCCGGCAGCTCGGCCTCCAAGAAGCAGTACGTCTAGGCTGGCCGGGGCTCCATCTCGGCCCTCTCACTGCCGGGCTGGACGTGGGACATTCGCGGGACCACGCGCTGCAGGACGTTGGGACCTGGAGCGCCAGGGATGCGCATGAGCCCGCTGGTCCCCCAGGGCAGAACCTCTTTTCTCTTATCTTTCTCCCTGTATAAATGAGGAGACCCCAGGGCCGTGTCCAGAGCATCAGCTGAGCCTGCAGCCCCGCGGAGCCCCATGGCAGCACCGGGTCTCATGTCCTGGTCCCCAGCCCTGTCCCCTTCCTGTGACCACGGCAGCGGGCAGTGCCACCGCGGCGCTTGCCGCAGGTGCCAGCGGCGCCGGGAGGGTTAACGGCGACGCTGCCTCCTGCCCCGGGGAACGGAGGCTGCGGGAAGCCCTGGGGAGGCCCTGGGAGCGCCACCCCCCCGGCGTCCTGTCCCCGTCGGTTCCCATGCAGCCTCCGACTCTAAGTTATTTTTAACCTGCTGCCCTGAGCGGGGAGTTTTCTGCCTTAAAGGTGCAGCCGTGTGAGGGGCAGCGGGGCTGTGTCTGCCCCAGCCCTCGAGCCCTGGCCTTCTGGGGGAGGATTTAGCCCAGCAGCTGCTGGTTTGGGGGGTTATTGGGGTTTTTTATCATTGTGCATGAGCCCTCTCCTGCAGCGGGAGCCTGAAGGAGAGGGATGATGCTCCTGGTGCCATTTTCTATCCCCCCTCCCAGACTTGGACTGTTGCAACTTGTTAAATAAAATGGAATGAGTGAAAATGATGATTTGTGGTGCATTGCATTGCCTGGGGGAGCTGAAAGCACAAAGTCTCCCTGCATTAACGCCCTCCCCGCGGTGCAGCCTGGTGCATCGAGGCTGTCGCGCACCCCGCAGCCCCATGCAGGGCTCAGCCCGGCCGGGGCCTCCTGCCCCGGCCCCGGTGCAGATAAACCCTGCGGAGACCGCGGAGCTGCTCCCGGCTGCATAATAGGTGGAAATGAGCTGCAGATAAAGGCGCACGAGGCGCCCGGTGCTTGTTCAGCTGCTCCGGCCAAGGGGCTCGGGGCAGAGTCCCCCACCCTGGGCTGGGGCTCCTCCATCCTGGGGGTAACAGAGGGCTCCATGGGGCAAAACGGGGGTGAGAGGGGGCTAAGCTCACGGGCAGGAGGCAGCAGGGAAGGAGGGTGGCACTGGGACACAGGGGACACAGCACGGGGCTCATCCTTCCCGGTGCCCCATCCCTGTCCCGCGGGTCCCGGTGCAGCAGCCCCAGGGCAGGACGCAGGGGCTGGAGCGGAGCCGCGAGCGGCGCAGCCGGGCGAGGGGCGCCCGACCGAGAGGAAGCGCAGGAGCGAAAGGTAACGGTGCAGCCGCGCACCGGCCCCACGGCCCGTTTCCCCCCGGGCAGCGCTTTGTTTGCTCTGCTCCCCGGCCCGACCTCGTATTTGTGTTGGCGCCGGGGGAGCGTCACGCTGCCCCGAGCGGCCCTGCAAGGTGGAAAACAAGACAGCCGGGAGCCCCCCCGCCACCCCGGGCCAACAACAACAGCGCGGGGCCGTCTGGGCGCAGGGCGGCCGCCCTTAGGCAAATAAACGCTCGGGGCTGATAAGGCGACCGGCCGGCCCCGCGCGGGCAGATAGCGGCACGCACGGCCGTTCCCACCGCTCCCGAGTAAACAGGCTCCGTGCTGCCCTTCTGGGAATGACCCCGTGGCGCATCCCGGGGCTGGGTGTCCTGCTGCTGCCTGTTGCACCCGGCTGCATATCCCGGCAGCTCCCGGGGCTGGAATAAAGCGAAGGTCTGGGAAGAGATGCGGTTTGGTTGATGCGGAGGGAGCAAAGCGGGAGGGAAGAGCTGGACGGGCAGCCGGGGCCCTGCGGGGTGCTCTTCCCCACGGGTTTGGGCACGAAGCCGCCCAGCAGTGCGGACAGGGATCGGAGCGAGCGCCGGGGCTGCCGCCGCGTGCCCGGTTGCACGGGGCGTTCGCCAAGCACCGAGGGGGGCCGGTTATTTTTACTCTTTCCCAGCGCATGGAAAGAGCAGGCTGCTAAATCGGAGCTGCTCACAGGAAGAGCGGGGCTGCCAGGGAGGACGGGAAGAGGGCAGGCAGGGACGCGCCGGGCACGGGCACAGCCGGTCCCCTTATCCCGCGGTGCCTGTGGAAGGCAGGGAGCAGCCGGGGACGCTCCACACGGGCTCCGCTTGCCCCTGGGGCCCCCATGTGCGGGAAGAGCAAACTAGACCCTGGAGCCATCCCAGTGTCCCGGCCATCCCACCCCATTGGCACAGCCGCCTGGGCACGGAGAAGGCAGAAGGACCCCGACCCGCTCCCTCCCCGCTGCTCTATCCAGCCCCGTCGCGGGGCAGCCGGACCGCGCGGCCCCCTCCCTCCCGGCCGCGGGCCCCGCGTGAGAACGGCGGGGCCGGAGGAAGCGGCTCAATAGCCGCCACCACTTCCCGCATCCTGACATTGTCGCTCCCCTCCTGCCGCTTCCTCGCCCGGGGGCAGCGGCGCCCGCAGCCCGGCGCTGGGATGCGGGAAATCCGCGTTGGGATGAGATAAAATCCTGCTGGATTTCTTCATGATCCTTCCGGAGTGTCGGGAGGGTTTTATTAGCCCGGGGGTACCTTTTTTTTACTATTCTTGTTGTTATTATTTACTCATGGGGAGGTCTCTGTCCTGAAAACTTTGTTTACTGCTTCTGTTTTTTTTTTAATATATTTTAAAACTATTTCTCCAGAGTAACTTTCCTGCCTTGCAGAGGAAACGTGCAGCTGCCGAGCAGCCCACGAGCTCCGGTTATTTACCCGCTTGGGCAATAGACTGAGCAGTGGTCCCTGCAGCACCACCCTGGGGTGCTTCATCCCCTCCGTGCTGCGCTCACAGAGCAGGTCTCTTCACTTGCCGTCCGTATCCCAGGTGTGTTTGCTTTAACTCTGTGGTTCTGCCCTGCTGGCTGCTGTTCCCATCACCCACAACTGTTTATTTTTTATTGCTGATGCCTCTGCTGTAATTTTGGACATATCTGTCTTGCTCAGTGCCACGAGGGTGCTCTCATGTGCAGGCCTGGAGATGTTTGTTGTCTTCCTGCCTGTTGGAACCTCTTGGCTTTTTGCTTCTTGGTATAAAAATCTTTGCTCTTACCTTGCAAAACTCAATGAAGTTGATTTTGGTGGGTATTCCCATCACCCCCCAAGCAGCCTGAAACGCACTATCATCTCCCCATCTCCTGCGGCTGCTATTTTGGAATGGAATTTGGATTTATTTTTTGTTGCCACATGACCACGCATTCTCCGAACTTACCCTATCATTTCAGGAGTGGAAGATGCTCTTAGTGTGTTTATTTTCCTCTTAGATTTGCCCATCTGCAAAGAATCGATCTGTTCTTTGCTCCAAATCTGGCCGGTAATTGTGGGAGTGCTCCCGCCTGCGCCTTTGTTCTGCTCTGCCCGGGCAGCAAAAGGCTTCTGTAGTCTTGGCACCCGGCGCTGTTTTGCTTCCGTTAGGTCATTACTGTTATTGCTCTGTGCTCCATTCACTGCTGCTTGTTCTCATTTGTATCTCGGGTTGAATAGGCTGTGTGTTGCCCCTCCTGTATTTTTCCCCAGCACTTGCAGCACTGCTGGGGATGCGTGACTGCTTCTTGCTGCTGCCCGTTTTCAGTCCAGCACTCAAGGTCCCTGCTAATTCCATTGGGTTTTAGCATCTGCTTCCCATCACTTGTATAGGAAGCTCCTGCATGATGCAGGACTTCGTCATATACAACTCCTGTAGCTGCTGTTGCTTATTCTTTGTTAGCTTAGTCTCAGATCATTATCTACTTCTAGGTTGGTGGGACCTCTGGTTCAGATGATTTGCTTCTCCTTCAGATACGGTATCTGTGTGCGTTGAAGGGAGAAAAGGGTTATTGGCTTCTGTAAATCCTTCTTTTTTGTTCAGGTTCCAATGTAGGCTGTTCAGTTACAGGACTTCACCTGTTAACCACTTCAGTATCCTGTTCTCTAGTTTCCTCTTTCAGTGACTGCTAAGTGGCTCTCATCATCCCCCTTGATTTTTCTCCTCAATTTTTGCTTTTTCCTCTCACAAGGGACAGGCTGCTTTCTGCACCACCATGAGAGACTACAGAGTATTTTAACATCAGATGTCTTGGCTCTTGGCATATTTAGCTTGTGAGCCTCGTGGACGACCATGCTAATTGCAGTCTGAATAAATTACTTGTCATCTTTTGATTTCTATCTGTAAGCTATGGCAGCTCTTGGATTCTGCCCCTTGGGTGATATCATAAAATCTTCCCATAGGCTCTTTTCTTTAAAGTTTAAGGAGGAATAATATGGAAGATAGTACAGCAGTAAATATGGTGATTTGTTACAGAACACTTATTACTCTGCTACTTCAGGCTTTCATGTTCATGTCTCCTTCCATGTTAAAAACGTCCTGTAGCTTCTAACACTTTGTATTTTGAAATATCTCCCCTTGTTCCCTTTAGGTCGTGTACGTGTTTGTTGATATCCTCACGGAATGGAGTGGAGCTCTGTGCGTTCTTGTGACAGATCCCCCTCAGCCTTGACGCAGTGAGCTGAAACTCCCACCCTGCGAGCTCCAGTGCTGAGGTTTGTCCCGTTCTGCTCCCCAGGCAGTGTGTTGTGTTCAGCATTTTCAATTTTATGCTCCTCTTTTCTCCTGAAATGGTGATTGCTCAGTAGGTTTTGAATTCCTTTGCCTCTTTAAAGAGGCAGAGGCAGACATAGTGCTCTTGGGTTCATCATCTCTCAAGTACCTTATTAGGATTCTGTCTTGTCATTTTATACTTTGCATTTCCTTGCATCCTGATGGCTTGTTTTGTTTTTCCTTCCTGATTTGTATGCAGTGACAGTGAACTTGCTAATGTCGTGGCAGCAGTTGTGCGAGCCTGATCTTTATTTCCTTTGCTGTTCCTCGTTGTATCCTTGGGGTCCTGTGTCAATCCAGTGTTCCTGGATAGCTCCTAGATTATGATCTCTATTTGACGGTGCTTGTGGCTATTTGGTACTATTTTCTACCATTACAGTGGCCAAGCTTTAGTTTTAGACTTTTTTTCTTGGGGATTTTTTGGCACCTCTGCTGTGGCAACTTTGTGTATGCGTAGCCCATTTTGGGATACTCAAGGGTACCCCAACTTGTTTGTTCCTGTGTGTTTCTGAACATCTCGAGTATTTCCTCTGGACACAAGGAGAAGAACTGGATTCAGTATCATTGTGAACTATGTAGGGTCCAGTATTGGTGTGGCCTCTTTGATTGCTTGTTTAAATACATGTGTTCTAACTGGTATTAATAGTCCTTGAGTCATGTAGTTCCCATAGGCTGCCCTCTAACCTCCTACAAAAGACTGTGCAGTTTTTGTGTATTTTTTCATGTGACTGCAGGCATATCTAAATATAATTGTCAAAAAAAAAAAAAAAAAGCTTAAGTTGTAATCCTTTTGAAATTCCTCAAGAAGCTATTTAGGAAAAGTCCAAAATTAGTGACTCATCTCCCTGATAGCATCATTAGTTTTGAAAGCTTCTCAAATGATTTTTTTGAGCCTTCTGCCTTTTTTTGGACACGGATCCATAATGAACTAAAACAGGCACGCGCTTTTGTTGGAACCATTTTTAGGCTGCCTCTTGCAGAGCTTTGCTGCTGCCTTCGGTCCGTTTGTGTAGCCCCTTCCTTCTCTCAGGTGCTTCCTCGGCTCTTCGTGGCTGTGGACTTGTTTCTGCTGAGATTTTTCCTGCAAGCCGAGGCTTCCAAGGTGCTACGTTGCTGTGAGCTTTGTGGTAGGGAGGAAAGAAGTGCTGGGGGCAGAGGAATCTATCCCTCTTAAATCCTCCCACCCACATCCTTATATTTTCAAGCATGAGCTTTATTTCTTACTAGATTGGGGAAAAAAAAAATCCACATAGTGGCCCTGTCTGAGGAGACAGGATCTGTGAAATCTGGTGTCACTGGTTTTTCTGCTCCCAGCAATGCATCTGTTTTATGTGCCCATCTCCCCAGCATCAGGGGCTCTTTTGGAGTGTGCTTTCCTGGCAGACTTAGGATGAGGCAGAGGGCAGCAGGTCCTAAATGGACAAATGGGGAGAAATAATGTTGAATCCTTGTTTCTTAGGGGTGAGCTATGGAGATGAAGTCATCTCCATAGCTGTGGATGAAATTCCGTAGGGTTCAGGCCCAGGGCCCTGGGGCAGGGATCACACTGCCTCTAAGGCTACCTTGCTAACCCAGGGATCACACTGCCTCTAAGGCTACCTTGCTAACCCAGTGACCTACATGTTGCACTTGGCTCCGGGGACACTGTTTTGAGCAGCTGTTATCATGTCCTTCCAACTGTCTTCCCATATGGAAGTTGATATCTCTCACTTTCTCTGCACAGTTCTGAACTTAGGAGTGGACAAGTGTCTTCTGTGACTTGCAAGGAAGGCTGCAAAACTGTCTTTCAGGGACAGTCGCTGAAAGCTTGGACCATCCACTTGAATTACAGAGAAGTGGCAAGTTCGGCCTGCTTCCTTCCACCAGGATTGTTTTATTTGTGTCTGAGATAATAGCCAATGTCCCAACTTGACAAATTTGATGAGAACAGGAGCTTCTAGACGTTGTTTGCTCTGTGATTTGCCATCTCGGGCAGTTGTCTGACAACTGACGGTGCGAACTTCCAGCCGAGACGTCGCTGAATTTTTCAGCAACGTTATCAAAATCCTTCACACATCCCAAACGTTTCAGTGTGTTTTCTGCATTCATAATAGCTTATTCATCCCTTTTAGCTGCGCTCGTTTCTGTGGTCTAGACAAGGAAACTGTTGTGCCTTTTGCAGAGTTGTGTGGCTAATCTTTCTTTGGAAACAAGCCATGGCATTGAACACAGCTCTAGGAGTAGCAAAAGGCAGGAAGCCCTAAAGTTAGTTTACAGACAAGAAATAGCCAAACTGTGAGCAGAGCCTATAGCCAGTTCCTGTAGCAGGACTACATGATGTGACTGAGCTGCTCAGCCTGTGATCGTGTCGACTGCTTTAGCCTATGAAGTACATTTCATGGTAATAAAAACCTGCATTTCAATTAATTGATCTCCCCATAACTTTGCAAAACCTTTTCAAAGAAATCCTAAAGAAAACTGAAAAAATACACAGAAAATGCTAATTTTCCTGGACTGGGCTATTCCTAAATTTCCTTGAAAAAAAAGTTGTTCACTTGACACTGTTGTTGTTGCACGTTCTTTACCTCTGTTTGGTGCCCTTGAGCAGGTGCCAAGTCGAATAGAGCTCTACACCACCATCCTGCTGAAGGCAAGGCTGGCCTTAAACTTCTCTGCTAGTTTTAGGTCCTGCTCTATTTTTGTCTCAAAAAAAAGTATTTGCCTCAAATCCAACTCTGAGAATCTCTCCTTATAGCTTTGCCTCTGCAAAGAAGACCCTCTAAAAAGTTGGGGGATGTTGAATTTGCAAGTTTAGTTCTGGTTTATTGAATCTGATGTTGAGTAGGTGTCTGGGAATTGCTACTTATCAAAAGCAAAACTTAGCTTTCTTTCTTTTTTTTTTTTTTTTTTTTTTAAAGGGTCAGGGTACAAAGGACAGTTCCGTCTAAACAAATAAGAGGAGAAATTATGAGCTCAGGGAGGACACTGGGAGGTGGTGAGTACTCTAATTTCTATTTCAGAAAGAGCTGTAACGGAGCAGTGTCTGGTGTTTGAAGAGCCCTGGGGACTGATCTCTCCTTAACTACAGATAAAGTGAATCCTGGCAGCAAGGTCTTCTGTAGCTACTGTTTACCAGGCCTATTCTGGACACTAGTGTAGATAAGAAAGTGAAGTTCACTTAAATCCACATATCTAATGTTAGCATTCCCTAGCTAGTTTAAAAGCAGATCCTAAATTAGACCAGTTTCTTCAGCTGCTACCTCTTTTGTGACTAAACTAGGATTACTTATGAGAGAAACTTGCAGGATTAAAGCACAAACTGTTGGTTGACTCTGTGCAAATATGGGGGTTTCTATTGCCAAGTGCTTGGGTCAAAGCTGGGTACTTTGATCTGTCCCTTCTCTGGGGCAGGCCAGTGCCACAGATTTCATGGTATTCCATAATTGCATTATTACAAGTAGAAGAATCAGCACAGAATCAGTATCTGGTTACTCGTCTTGAAGCTTGTAGTTCCCTTTCTTGCATGTGTTGCTTTGCAACCTCAAAGCGGGGAGGTAAGTGGCTATTTCTCTGAAGTTTTTTCACCTGGGAGGTTTTATTCTGTCCTCAGTGTGATCTTCTGAGACAATTTTAACTTCAGTAAGTTTTGCTGAAAGTTCTTGCTTTTTCTTCCCCTACCTTTTCTTTCCCCTTCACCTAAAAACTGAGGTCTTCTCCATATTACAAAAATCTACATTTGCAAACAGCTATTTTTCCCCTTCTTACTCCTATAGCTAAGGTGATTATCTTTGAGTGATTCATAGCTGTATTTTCCTCTCTCGAGAGTTTGAACTTTCCATCTGACTGACATCACAGTGTTTCAATCTCTCCCTTCTCTGGAGCACTATTTCTTTGGGAAGGAAGTACTTGGAGAATATTTTTAATTATTTAGCTCTTAATATGAAATTGTTGTCCAAAACTCTTCTAGTTTTCCATCTAAAAAGCTATTAGCTTTGCTGTCATCTACACTGGACAGTGTTTTCCTGCTCTTGAGGCAGGAAACACTAGTCTTATTTTTGTACTAGTAATAAGCCATGGAAGAGTGGTTTCAGCAGCTGAAACTTTTACTCATTTGTGTGTACGAATTCCTTGTTTGCTTGGCGGTGTACTCTCCTTCGTGAGAAGGAGAGGCTTTTTCCATTGCGAAGCCGTATTATGGTTGGCTGTAACCAAATATTTGAGGGGATGAATCACTGGTTCCTGGACTGTCTCGCAGGGAAAATGCAACTCGTGCCGTTTTCAGCTGCCTCCGTCGCTGCTGTGGACTGGCAGGTGATTGAGACGTGGTTGCTGCTGGGCACCCCTAAATGCACTTAGTACCTGTGGCCATGGCCAGGGCATTTTCCCCTTAGGCTTCCAGCAGCAGCAGGTCAGTGTGCAGCTCCTTTACGTAGCTGCACATTTCTCTTCTAGGAGACCGCAGTGGGTCTGACAAGTGGCTTGTTCTGCTACAACGTATCTATGTCGGGATTTTATGTTCTCAGTGAAGGCGAATTTCTGCTGAGAGGGTGTCAGCAGCTGCTTCTCTCCCAGTTAATTGAGTTCTCGGCTCAGAAGACCTGAAGTTTATGTGTTTTCTGGAGGGCCAAATGTCCTCAGATGCTTCTCCCCACTGCTGTGCCCCTGGCTAGGGGGTTCCTGCAGCAGGTACTTTCCATTGTAAAAGTATCAGACTGCTGCTGTCCCCCATTCTAGCACTATCTGTTTAGAGTAAGATTTGAAAGGACAGATGTTAGTGTCTTTTTTTTTTTTTTTTTTTTTTTTTTTTTTTTTTTTTTTTTTCTCTAAGAACTTATATTCAGTTCATGTGTTTGGCAACTTCTTAGTCTAGCATCCCAAAATAGCATTTGATGGTCAAAATCCAGAGTGAATGAATGACTTGGCCTGTAGAAAAGCACATGCTGGACTTTACCTTTATTTTTTATACTTAAATACTTGTGAACCCTCCTCTTTTAAAATACTGTTAAAATCAAATGAAAGCATCAGAGCATTTATAAATGTGGCTGCTTTTGTGACTTGGCTTTATAGTCTCATTATCACTTTCTAATTTTGCCTAAGGGTGTTCTTTGGGCAAGTGTGAAAACTGATTCTGCTTTTCCACTTGCAGTTGTTTCACAGGGAAATCTTTTGCTTCTGCTTTGTCTTGTGCAAATTGTCACGGAAAATATTGTTTCTTGGATGTCTGCATGGTCCTGACAAGGAGCAATGGGTTTGGGGTCTTCCAGGGCCCTTCCAGAGAAACTTGTTCTTATTCTTGCTTTGATGTTGCCTCTTAATTCTTAACATGGTTTTGTTAATATCATGTGATAATATCAGTCTCTAAAAACAGCATCGTCAGGATATTTGGTATCGTTTGTGGCTTTTTACCTTTCATGTTTTAAGAAAACTAGTGTGATCTGGTTAACATTCGTGACGTTATAAAGAAACTCGACCAAATTTTAAAAGTGGTTGCAGAGAGTCATAACTATGTAGCTACTGAAAGAAGATAAGGGTTTAAGAAACATTAATTCTCTGCATTAACTGTTTTCTAACAGTCATTGACTTCTTAGAGTGTCTGCTGTCAGGTAATCTGATAAGCCTGCCTAGACCTGACCCACTGTTGTTCTATATTCTGCATTTGTTTTTCTTCGCTCGTGCCCTTCCTTTAGGCAATTTAAGTCTTTTCTTAGACTCATTTCTTGTTTGAAAACATAGTTTGTGTTGTGGAAGATACACCTATCCCTAAATGGGTTGCTCTTAGGTGACTGTCTGTCTGACACTGCTTAAACACAGTTGAGTTTTGGTGTGGAAAGAAATATTCAGTCCTTCCTTTCTCTCTCTGAGGGCAAAGAGAGAGGCTCTGTTTACCTGTTTAAAATTTGTATTTCCACATTCAAACCTGTAGTTGGCCCTGAACTAAAATAGGATGAACAAAACTTGGTCCTCTGTTCTCAGCAAACGGAGCGATGGAGCTGGAGTGCTCATACTGGCAACCTAATGCTAAGACCTTATTCTGCTATACTGTAGCACCTAAAATACTGTCTAGCATTAGCAGATTAGAAAGAAGAGTTAAAATACCTGTTTTTTTTTTTTTCTTTCTAGTTTACAGAGCATATCTACAGCAAGCTCTATCTGTAGCTCATACTCCAAAATGTTTTATCTCTCAGCTTTAGTTCAAGGTTTGAAAATAAAACTCTTCTGGCTACCGCTAACCTTGATGCACAAACGAACGGGAGCTGGTTCAGCGGTTTTACTGAATAAAGGGACTTGATCCTGTTGTTTTTCTTCTCTTTTTATCTTTTCCATGTGCATGCTGTACTTTATGCTCTGCTGTCACTCCTTGAGGGTGATCTGGAACTGATACTATTGTTTCCTCCTTTCTTCCTGTAAGTAGTAATTTGAGGGGAGGAATTGGTCACTGCTCTGCACTTTCTATAGTGTCTGAAATAGCAAGGTTTAAAATCAGCTTGAGTATTGCAGAGCTGTGTTTAATGCTAAAAGTAGGAGGTGACAAGTTGCTTTTGGAAGCATTGCCAGGGCTTTCCGCACGTAAAAGCTGCAAACTGAGTGTCGTTGCAGGTGTCGTGGAGGCAGTTTCCAAATGACCTGTTCTTTCTCCTGTCTGCAGGGGCTCTTCCGTGCTGTTGCTAAAAGCGAAAGCAGAGCGGAGCACAATGATTCAGCGCCCAAGATAAAGGCTCGTCTCGCGCTGCTTTTCCGGCTCCCTACACCCTAAGGAAGTGCAGCCCGTTGACACGGTGGTGCTTTCTGAGCAAGCCTGGCTCACCAACCTACAGGTGAGTAGAGCCTAGTTGCTTGTTTTTAATAAGGCTTAACTTGTTAACCACAAAGCCTTGGTTTCTGTAATTGGTTTTAATCTCGGCTTAGTTCTGCCTTGTTTCCTTTAACGTTTTTATAATAAGTTACAGAACAGGTTAACTGACTTCAGATTCTTTCACACAATAATGCACTTGTTAACATAACATTAAAATGTAAATAGCTGTAAGTGATCTGGATAGTACATCTTTTTCTTCAAGAGATATATTTTATATTTAAGCTGGGAGTGTGTGTTGTGGGTTTTTTTTTGTGGATTTCTTTGGTGTTTAAGGTCACTTGGGCTGGGCTGGTTCTAATCTTACGTAATTTCTTTTAAGACCTGTAGAATTTGCATGACACCCTGACATTGACTTTTCACTGACTAGGAAGATAACCAGTACAGCAATATCTTTATTGGTTCAGACAGAACTGCTGAGCCTGGAGTCCCACACCTCTTTGTGGTCCAACTGCTTAGTGAGGAAGCCCAGCATACTGTGATACTAAAAAACCCTTTTAGCAATCTGTGGTTTAGAGTTTCATGAACTGAAAATCAAGATCTTATTTTGTTGTTTTGTTCTTTGCATTTGATATCCCCTAAGGGATTTTTTTTTGCTAGTTTAATCTTCAGATGATTTTTTTTTTTTTTTTTTTAATACTGACCTCTTCATTGTACTACAAGAGGAGATTATACTTGGAAGCCACAGAAGAGCCTAAGGGCTTCTTTGAGGTGCTTTCCCAGTGAAAGCTCTCCCCTCAGAAGCTTGATGTTGTACTTGCTCATAGGACCAATCTGGTGCTTCCCAATTAATGTTGTTCTAGTCTCATCCAAATGGCAACCAACTATTGCACAGGTGCCAGTTGCCTTGGATAGGAGGGGATCGTGATGGGATGCTCCTCATCTGGAGGAAGTTCTGTAGCAATATATCCTGACTGTGCCTTGGAAAA
The DNA here is from genome assembly GCA_034781795.1 of Crypturellus tataupa. Taxonomy (NCBI): domain Eukaryota; kingdom Metazoa; phylum Chordata; class Aves; order Tinamiformes; family Tinamidae; genus Crypturellus; species Crypturellus tataupa. The sequence goes on along the minus strand of JAWLRI010000305.1, from coordinate 293,287 downwards.
AAGGCCTTATAATGGCATTGGGTTTTTAATCCTTTTGTTATTGCTGGTTTTCTTGTTTCGGTGATTAGTAGGGACTGTCCTGCAATCCCAGTACTTGTGGACATGTTCTTGATCCAGCTTACTCTTGCTAAGAAGGAAAAATGACTGAATTAGTCTTGGTTCCCAGAAGGGAACATGCTAGATCCAAAGAGACATGATCCCCCTCAAGATCCTGACAGATTTGTAGGCATTAAAATGGCATCTGCAACCCCTGCTTGGGGCAGTATTTAGTGCGTCTTTGAGTGAGATTCCAGTTGATGTAGGCACATTCCAGAAAAATCCTATTTATGCACAGATGGACTAAACAGCCAGTTCCCTGTTAAGTCTATTGTTTGTTGAGATAACCACGACCGTGTAGGAGCAGTCTCGTAGTTGTGGCCTGTTTTGCAGGGTCTGTAAAGGATACTGACAGTTCCTGATGTGAAATGAGAACCTTTAAATGTTCAGCCCTCTACATGGATGGCCTGAGCACTATCTCTCAATATAGAATAAAGAAAAAAATGAAGCTGTAGTTTGTATTCTATGTAGCAATACTTGAAGGATGGCAGTGTGCTAGATTTAAGGGTGAAGATGTTCCTTTGCATGCAAAAATCTTGGAAGAACTGGGAAATAATATTAGTGTTGATGAGAAATGTGTGGGTGCATTTTGGGGGTGTCTACCTGCCCAATGAATTTCCTAATCCTCCCCCCCCACCTCAAGAGACTTTAGATGCAAACTTGATTTCCTGGGTGTTATATGCACCAAAACTGACTCTGTTTACTAAAATAGATTTATTATTACTTGATAAAAGAAGTAACACTGACTCTTGTTTTGCGTTTGCTTTTTCAGACTTGCTTCTGGATGACCAATGTGTATTTTAGCTGATAATGTCGCCTGCTAAGTCTCCAACTTCCCATTCATTCCAGCTGGTAGCAACGCATATAATGCAAAAAGCACAATTCAGGATCCTACAAATATTACTGTTAAAACTTTCTAGATGATTGTAGTTGCTCTGGTTGTGTTCTACGCTAGCAGAAGCCTTCTGCGAGGTTTACTGCTGACCCTAGAGCACCACGTTCCCCGCTTCCTGGGAGCCTTGGGGGCTGGAAATATGGGAAACTCCTGCGTTTGCCGGGATGATAGCGGAGCCGAAGACAGTGCGGAATCCCGGAGTCGGCAAGCGGAGCACAGCAGAGCGCATGTACCTGAAGCAAGGAGCCACCCAAGGGACCCTGTCCGGCCACCCAGGAGGGGGCGAGGACCTCACGAACCGAGGAGGAAAAAACAGAACGTGGACGGGCTGGTGCTTGACACGCTGGCTGTAATTCGGACATTGGTAGATAAGTAAGTACCTCCTTGAGGAGTAGTTGAACATGAGTGAAAATGCCATGTTCTTGTCTGCTCTCAAACTGACTCCATCCTCTCACCAATCGGCACCTGACCCTCCCTGAAGCAGCAGCGTGGAGGCTCAGGAGACGAGCACCTTTCCTAGGTAACAGAAGTAGCTCCCGAGTAACAAAAGTACCTCCTGAGCACCCATGTGCAGGCTCCTCCAGGAGCTGAGGAGCAGTTCCCGTATGGGCCTATACTCAGACGACCTGAGGACTGTGCTCAGTATTTGTTACCTGGCATTTTAGGAAGCAGCAAACACACCGGAGCTTGGGAGCTTCTGTCCTACAAATGAGCTCTTCTGTAAGAGCTCTGCTATCAGGTTGCATTTAGATCTCTGGAAATGGCTAAGCAAAACAGAGAGCTTTGATCTCTGTTTGTAGAATCAGAGGTTTTTATTTTCAGTTATAAGTCTGACACCTTTTTGAAGGCTGCATGTTGCAACTCCTCAGCTTGTGATCCCAGTAGTGCATTCCTTGCATGCTCAGAGGGAGCATCCCGTAAAGGTGTGTGGGATATTTACGGATTAACCTTTTTTATTTTTATTTTATTCTCCTCTCCATTACTCTCTACAGAGCTTTGAAAGGAGCTCAAAAGGGATGGGAAAAGTTAGCTCCTCTTTGGGATTCAATGCAGGTTAGGAATTAGGCAGGCCAAAACAGGAGGAAAAGACACTACTGGACCTTCCCAGCTGGGGTTTGAGTTTGAGGTGGGTGAGACTCTGGATAAATGAGCCTTCCTTCACATACCATGGTGGATCAGAAATATGCCTGCAGGAGGAGTTGACCTTGCTTTTGTCAAATGCTTTAAATGGAAATCCAAGATGATATTTTGGGTTTGGCTTTGTTTTTAGTCAGGGTTTTGTATTTCTTAAAATAATCTCGGATCTTTTTTGGTGACTCTGTTATCTCTGGTGCCTTCTGCTCCGCCCTCAGTTCATCTCTTTAAGCTGTTTCACAACATTTTTGTGTACAGCTGACCCTGTTCCTGTGGGTTTTACAATCAGTTTTGTAATCTGGTAAACATCTCATGCTACCAAGCGATAATAAGCTAATCCACTGATTCTGGAGCCTTATTTGCCACACACTTCTGAGACTACTGCATTTTTCTTTTTTAAAGACACTTAATTACTTAGAATTGGAGAATCACACTGGCAGAATCATGAAGGTACCTTCATAATAGGCCTAGTTAGGGCAGATTGCTCACAGCTTATTCCAGTTAAGTGTTGGGAGTATGTTCGAAGAATGGAGATTCCCTATCTCTACTTGCTTGTGGCAGTGTTTGACCATCCTCAGGGTTTAAAAATAAGTAAGTTTTTATTTTATATATATATAAAAATATATATTATACGTATAACTTACTTATATTTACTTACATATATATTTCTGATGTCCCAGCTCACCCCTATTGCCTCTTGTGCAGTCACTGTGCACTTCCTAGAAACATTTGGTTCTCTGGCTGAGTTGCAAGCAATTGATTTGAGCCAAACTATATAGCCACAGATAACAGCAGATCTTGTGCAAATCACCTCAGTGCATCTGGAATAAAAGGATGTGATCTGCTACACTTAAGTCTCTTTTCAGATTAATAGGGATGCTTGCTTGAAAAAACATCTAAGGATTGGAAGTCTTGGTTTTCAGTGAGAGATGGTTGGAATAGGGTTCTTCCATTATCATCTGTTCATGAGCTTGATTTTTATCTTTCAAAAATGCCAAAACTGAGCAAAACAATGGGACAAGTCTTTTGATTTTCTTTTTCCTTCTCTTTTTCTGCTGAGAAGAGGTCAGAATAAAGTAGAAATGCAAATGAAACCAGGTGAGTAAGAGCCAGCTGGAAATGCGGACCTCAGTTTGGTAGTAAGTCCCTGTAGGGCAAAAGAGCAGTGCAAGAGCAGAGGGCAAGAAGAAGAGTTATATTTGTGATTATATATATATCTTGAGTTTGTGATATTTGGATATTAAGTGGCTAAAATGGTACATCAGTGGTGCAGGGCTCTCCTCTGCTCAGTTCTTGTACAGTGAGCACTCATTACACAGGAGGGAATCAGGAAATCCTGTGAGTCAAAGCTGTCTCCTTTCCTTATCTTCACCTGGATTTGTAGTTTTGGTGCTTGTGTTTTCTTCTTTCTTTGAGGTTTTCCATGCTTTCCGTTGAAGTAACTCTGCTTGCCTCTTTTGTGCTTTTGCCTGCTCCTGAGCTTAGTTGCCCCAGAAAATGCAAAGAGATTCTCAGTGGGGGCAAAAAAATATTTCAGATACTACGACAATGAGAAAATGTGGAACCATTTAATGGGAAGTGTCTTTTTATGTATGTGAGAAGCATGTATTTTTATCATGAATCTTTAGTCAAAACTGAGTTTATAATTAGGTCCTCCGGAGTAGGTGGATTTTTTTTTTAGCTGCAGACTTGGTATATTTTGAGATTTCCAGTTTGATTTCATGGGAATTGTAGAAATTCCTTGTGGAAGGAAGGTACAAATACCTGCATAGCACTAAATAAAGCATTTAAGGCGTGTTGAATTTGAAGGGGATCTGCATGCACGAGCATCTGCTGAACAGGGTTTTGAGACCCTGCTTAGTCAGTGATAGGTGGCTTGCCTTTCAGTTACATTTTATATACAAAATATATATATTTTTGCAGAGGATTTCTGGTGGGGAGGAGAGAAGATATTTAAGCTATTCCAATGAGCTCTTCCTTGTGTGCTGTTCTTGGTTCACTTCATTACCTCTGAAATACAGTGTCTGATGACAAGCACTAAGCCTGAGCCTTCTGTTTGGCTTTTAGGCATGCAGATAGGGACTGTGCCACTTCTCAGCTATTGCAGATATTTAAATGTTGACTCTGAGCCACAAAATGGCTCATGTCCTACCCCTTTTTAGGTCTAAAAAGGGAGTAAACTGCAGCCTAAGTAATGCTCTTGTTAAATACATACTGGATTTGTATTTGTCTGTGCATTATCGTTTTATTTGGTGTATTCTGTTGATAGTTGTACATCAATTTTGACCTGTGTAATATCTCTTTCAGTGACCAGGAGCCTCCTTATTCAATGATCACATTGCACGAAATGGCAGAAACAGGTATCAAGGCACTGTGCTGGGCTTTTCAATTGTGATAGCAAAGCAAAAAATAAAAACAAAACAAAAAAAATCACCTTTTTTGCTAAGAAATACTTGGCAGTGTACATTGGATCTCTGCATAGCTGTAGATTTGGGATAGGAAAAACCATTCAGCACTGCAGAAGCTTCACGTTGCTCATTGCGCTTGTGTATTTTATTTGAACTCCATCAAAAATTCTATGTGAGCCCTCTAGAAGTGGCCAGTCAATGACCACAAGCACCTTGCAATGATGTTGAACCCCAACTTGTCTTGGTTTTACTGTTCTTGGACCTCTCCCTGCTTGTATTGGTTAATATTGCTGGCCCTGTCTAAATTCTCCTTCAAGCTGTGCTGTTTTTTTGCACAAGGGGTGTTTTATCACTGTTATAGTAGGAGAGAATCTCCCTGCTCAAGACTGTCAAATTCCTGGTTGAGGTGAATTTTCATCTTTTAAGTAGATTGTCCCAGAATGTATATTTCTGTCTAAGTTAACCTGATTTGATATTACAGCTAGTCAAGAAAATGTTTTTTTTTTTTTTTTTTTTTTTTTTTTTTTTTTTTTTTTTTTTTTTTTTTTTCAGAGCAATGTGCTCAGAAAACTCAAATGTCAATTTGTGTTTCCCTGTTCATCTGTCCCTGTTAAAGGGAGCACTAAGTCTCTCCGACATCCTTCACTTACCTGTATAAAGACACAGATTAAGATCTTGTACTTTTTTTTTCCTGTTTGAAGACAGAAACTTGTTGAGCACCCAAATCAGTTTACGTTTAGTGGTGTTCAGTATTAGTAGTGTTTATCGTTAACATCTTTTATATATAAATGTTTTCCCTTGCAGCGAATGAAACCTTGTGTAATCACAAAATGATGAGAATCGTTGCTTAGGAGAACAAGTTTTGAGTAGACCAAGATGCTCAGATCTGGGCAGGACCATTCTCCAAAAAAGAGTGTTATCCAAGTTGTTGTATATTTTCTTGAAATTTAGCTTGTAGTAGCTTGGAAGCTTAAACACTGATATAAAACAAACTAGTGTTTTTTTTTTTGGTTTTTTTTTGTTTTTTTTTTTTTTTTTTTTTCCCATAGTATCTATTAGCTAGCTGGGTTGCTGTGGTGGTTGCAAGTTTAAACTTATATTTCTATTCTGAGTGCTGTTTCTGTCTTCTGGTTAACAGATGAAGGCTGGTTGGAGGTTGTTCAGTCTTTAATCAGAGTTATTCCATTAGAAGATCCCCTGGGACCAGCTGTTATAACGTTACTACTTGATGAATGTCCGCTGCCAACAAAAGTAAGTCTTTGTAATTTGTATTTATCTGCAGATGACTTAGGTCATTGGTGGTTGTTAGTCCCATCGTGTTGGTTTTTCACCAGTGACGGAAACAAGATTGGGTGTCAGATGGTCAGAAAAATGGGTGTAACTTGTAAACTGGAGTCATTTATAGTACCTTGGTACCCAGTTGCTGGTTATTGATAGAAGCACTGTGGAAAAAAGTAGAATAATAATCTGGTCTTTGAGAGGAATTTAGGCCTTTGGCCTCTTCATTGCTCTTCTCTCTTGCTGTCTGGTGTATGTGATCCATAACAAGTGTGTCCTACAGAAAGCAGGCTAAGCTTTGATGTAACTTTAGGATAAATTCAGGAAGGAAACTACAATTCTTTCCCTGCATGAGACATGCAACCCAAATCCATGTCTTAAGTATAACAAATGACATTTGTATATAGATAGCTTGTAGTTTGGCAAATTAAATGTTTGGCTGCCACATAGACTATGAAAACATCCTTAAAAAACCCACCACTAGAAATAGGAACAATTTTGCCCATTTTGAAGAAGAAACCAGGGATTGGAAAGCACTATAATGCCACGTGCTAAGAGTAATGCTATAATTCTTGTTCAACTATACAGTGTACTCAATAGTCAAAAGTTTTCTTTTTTTAAAGCTGTGTCATTCTTGTTTAAGTGCTGTAATTTTAAGGAACAAGTTTCAAAATGGTTAACAAGGTAGGACTAAGGTAGCTGTTTTGGAAGGTTGCATGTAGACTTGTCTTCTCTAGTTTCTATAGAGTACAGTGAGGGGCAAGGAGTTAACAGCCTTGGGATCTGCAGGTTGAGCATTTGCTGCTGTTGGGTCTTTACTTATTCAGGATAAACAGAAATTTTCCATCATCAGGTTTAAAGTCAGTGCTAAACTTGTGCTCCAGCTATCTATACTACAAGCTATCTATATACAAACGAACCAGTATCAGAAATAAGGTGGCAGTAGTGCCCTTGATGTGGGTCTGCATCAAGTTCTTATTATAAGTAGTCCATTTGTGCATGACCAGGAGTGTAACAAGATTTTTTTGGTCCTAAATATGGCATGGTGGCAACTTTAAAGTTACAGCCACTCAGTACATTGACCATCTTCCTGTATTATCTTCTCACCTTAAAAGATAACCATCCTGTGATGCCTACAATATAATGCTGCTTTTTCATAATAGGGTATAAAAAGCATATCTTGTAGTATATTGAATTAGGAGGGAAAAAAATTGTGTCCTGTAGTGATGTTAGAGATTTTTAATATCTTTTCATTATTTTAGGATGCTTTGCAAAAGTTAACTGAAATATTAAATTTAAGTGGAGCTGCTGCTTGCCAGGATGCTTGTCACCCTGCCAAACACCGGAATACAACTGCAGTATTGGGCTGTTTAGCAGAGAAATTAGCAGGTGAGTGGTGGGAGCCTCCTGAAATCCTGCATTTGACTCCCTGAATTACCTCTTGCTTTAGCCCCCACTGTGCAGACAGACCAGAAATATCATCTTAGGGCTGAGTAGTGTTTTCCATCAAGGAGAGACTTTGCTGGTGTGAGCAGGGTCTACCGCTCAATTAAAAGGTTAAAAGATTCGGTCATCAAGGACTCCCTTTGGTCTGAATTGGCTAATTTACAATTCCAGATACTTAAGATCAAGTTGTTTTTCTGCGTGGTTGTCAAGTTGAAATGTAACCATTTGTGGAGCAGTGTTCATGCCTCCAATATGTGGCCTAACACTTAATGTGACCTTAATCAGTCTTTTCTACGTAGCTGCACACCATTTTCAGGTGACTTTTTTTACTTTTTTTTAATCCCTTGTTATTTCTAGTACCCTGCTGGAAGCTTAAGATTAAGCTTCATTCCTGCTGATACTCTTGATTGCATCTAGCTTTTTGCTCCCTTTCCTGAAAGCAGTTGGAAAAAGGGAATGAGGCCAAAGTGAATGTCTGCTGTCACTCTGTGACTGTTAAAAGCATCATTTCAATTTCTCTCACCAAAAAAAAGGACAAGGGAAAGAAGCAATTTTGTACTGTAATGCTTCTGCCTTCTTGTTGTAGCAGGTCTAAAATGACTTCTTGTGTCTGCTTTGCTCTTAGTGCTGCAGGAGCAGATCTTCTTGTACAAGCTCAGGCAAGCAGATCTGTTAATGTTGTCTTGGAACTTACTGGAATTTGTTCAGTGTTTCTAGATATCAGTCTGATTCCCTTGTGTATCTCTCTTGATAAAACAGACAATATTTGGGAGCATTTTTCTAATTTGCTGTGTGCTATAGTGCAAGATTAGCTGTAAATGGTGCAAATACTTCAAAACATCTGAAATGTGGCTAGAACTGTTATGTATTTTATGAATAAATTGAAAATATTTGTAATTTGACAGTAACTAGGTAATTATTTGTGCAGCAAATACTTGCTGGAGCAACGGTTGCTCTTTTTTCAAGAGTTTGGTGGTATTGCAAAGTCAGTGTGTTTAGCTGTTCTTTAATTTAGTGCCTTCTGAATAAATGTTCTGTGCAAGGCTGAGAGTATGATCATTCCTATGCCTAGATTTTAATATATATTTTTTTTTTTCCAGGTCCTGCAAGCATAGGCTTACTCAGCCCAGGCATATTAGAATATTTACTTCATAGCTTGGTAAGTGTCTTGGTTCTTTTTGTACTTATTCATGCATGACAAATGCTCCCATTTTCTTGGAAACACAGTTTAAATTCCTTAGAAAGAAGGAATACGTGTGTCCTACTGCGGGTCTAGCTTTGATGTCTGTCTTTGAGTAAAGAATCTTTCAATCTCTTTCAATCAGAGATTATTTTTAAGAGAAGCAAGTAACACAAATTGGGTTTGGGCTATCGTGAAGAGTTGGGATCATATTGAGTAAATACTCATAATGTAGTAGAAAATTGACATTTAATAAATACTCCCCCAAAATACATTTGTGACCTTGCTGTCTTTAAAAGAACTGTTTTTTCTTGCATATCCTAACACAGCAGCCTCTCTATTGCCACTTATACGTTTTTCTCATCAAATTAGGATGTTGCTTGATAATTTCCAACTTCATTTAAACATTAGTAGGAAAGCTGACCAAATTGTATCTAAGTTTAAACAGAAGGATAATATCGAACACTGCACTTGAGAGAAATGGTAAAAAGGCTTTAGCTGGATATACTCAGGGAGTATTTTGTTGTTTCTGCACTAGGTGAAAGAGGAAATATTTTGTTTCCTGAAAAGGATTTGAAAATTCATTGACCTGAACCAACCTCCCTACTAATTTTTATATGATGCTTTTTTGCAAGTGTTATTTACTGTTAGGACAAACTGAAATCTTCACAGCTAGCCTAGGAGACTTTAAAATTAAAGAAGGCACCTCAGTCACTAATTCTCTATTCAAGCTGAGAGTTCTTAATCTGCTCTTTGGTCTTGCGGGGGGGGGAAACAGGCTTTTATTCAGTGCTCTCGAGTCACTGCTCAGCGCTATTGACTTAAAAATCGATTCTGATTTCACTTGGTAGGTCAGGAGCATCTCAAGTGAAATAAACGCAGTTGCGTAGGTCTGAGACTGGTGGGAGGTGCAAAGATGGCCAGTTTGAGGAGCCAGTCTAATGTGCCGGGTTGGTTGACTTTTAAGTTATTTGCTCTGAACTCTTGGGAGGAGTGGGGGGACTAAGCGCATCCTCCTTGAGTTGCTGTGTACTTGGCCTGGTAGTTGGTCTTTACAGAATCTCTTTTTTTTTTTTTAAATGAGTGTTCATCCTCTTATCCCTTTTGCTTCCCTTTCCTCATGCCCTCCCACTGTCTGTGTTACCAGGCTACATCAATGCCCCTTTCTTGGATGGAGAATGAAAAACTCTTCTGTTGGCTTGGCCGGGCAAATTGGGTTTATGTAGCCTGGAGAAAGACAGTGGTTATGGGAAGATATTATTTTATCTATCTACAGCTGCCTAGTGGGAAGGGAAAAAGCTGTTCTTGAAGGTGCATGTTCAGAGGATACGTGGCAAAAAGCATAAGCTGTAAATGGAAAAATCGAATAAAAGGGGGAAATAATCATGCAAGGTAGTCAGGTATTAAACCATGATTCTTGAGAAGCTGTGGGATCTCCAGCTTTGGAGATGCTCACCTGGACAAGACCCTGAGCAACCTGATTTATGTGAACTAGCTCTCAACAGGAGGATGGACTAGAGACCTTCAGACATCCCTGCCAACCTAACATGTTCTGGGACACTGACAGCTTTTCCCTACGTGTCTGTGCCATGTGTTCATTAAATGTTCTTGCTGCCCATGTCTAGAATTTCCAGTCCCATCCGACAGTGATGCTTTTTGCACTAATAGCCCTGGAGAAGTTTGCACAAACAAGTAAGTATCAGCCTTAACCCTTAAGAGTTGTGGTATGGCTGCTTTTGCGTGATTGCCATTTGCTTCATTCCCTCATGTTTGTTAGGAGAGCGGGAAAGATTGGATTAATGGGAATGCAGATATAAGAAATTATGTTTGTGGGTTTATAGGCAGAGGAAATACTGCTACAGTGACACCTTCTCCCACTCAACAGCAAAACAAACCAAACAAGTAACTTTGAGAGTTGTTTTTGTTGAAACTTCACTCCTCCACAGCTAGAAATTGCCACATAAAGGCTTAGGAGACCTTTGTCATTGAAAAATCTGAAGAGTTGGAGAACAGCCAAGATTAGGCGTTTATAGGCATGAAAAAATAGTGGTTGTTTTGGTGACATCCCTACCCTCGCACCCCTAAGCCCCTGAGATTTGCTGCAACTTGCTGCAGCCCGCCTCAGCTTGGGGTTTTTTACATAAAGATTAAGATATGAGACCTTTCTCACTGAAAAAGAGATGGAGAGCAGCTCTGGCTGAGGTGTTTTGGATGTGGCTGCATGCGATGAGATGGAATATCTGAGTTTTAAGTGATTTCATATGCTTGCTTGTGAGAAGAACTTCGTGCTATTTGTAAAGTTAAGATTTAAATTTTTTTTCTATTGCATTTATAAGATGTTGTTCTTAACTAATCCCTGGTTTATTGCACTTCCTCTTTTTTTGCTCTTAACTTACAGGTGAAAATAAAATGACAGTTTCTGAATCGCGCATAAGTGACCAGCTGATCTTGCTAGAGAAATGGACTGATAATCCGGACTATTTAAAACGCCAGGTTGGATTCTGTGCCCAGTGGAGTTTAGACAATCTGTGTAGGTATAGCAAAGGGATGGGTTCATTGAATATTAAGCAACTCCTCAAAGAGATAAAGCATAACTGGTGTTCTGCTTGGCCTAAGCACTTGCTCATAAATAAACAAACCCAGCTGCATTTGTAATTGCTCTCAAAAAGAAAAGAAAGCCCCATAAATCCACATGTAATTACCTGCCCCCTTTTGGGGGAAGGGTGAGGTTTGCACACTCCATTTCCACTGCACTGCAAAGTCTTTGCATTATGTCTCCATTTAACACGATAATGCCTGTGCCAGTGGTGTGCAGTGACAAAGAACTATTAAACACTTCATAAAGTGTTTAATGAAAGATATATTCTAGACCGAGTGAAGAGTGGGATTGGGCACTTCAGTATATTTTTCCTTTACGATGGTGAACAATCCCCTCAATTCACTTTTTCTGCGTGTAATGGAGCAGGAAAACTATCCAACTAAATATATAAATATGATGGTAAATCCTGGAAAAAAAGTCACTGGTTTAGAACTTGGATGCCTCATTTACTTCTGGATTTCAGGAAGGCAGTAATTAATCTTTAGGAGTGCTAATTAGAAGTATAGACTGTACCCTAATGCTCAGAAGCTTTTTAGCATGAAGTGTTATTGTAAGCAGTGCTGATTTGGTGCAGTCAAAATGTTGATGTTTCATTTGGCAATGCTGCAAATTACCTGTATCCTGGAAGGGGTGATTGTCATCAAATGAAATGCTTAATTAAAACTAAGTTTTGCTGCAGCAGTAATTGGAAACAACTTTGTTCTGCAGTTCTGAAAGAAGGCAGACAGCTTACGTACGAGAAGGTTGACTTGACCAACATTAGGGCTATGCTGAACAGTAACGATGTCAGTGAATACCTTAAGATCTCCCCGCATGGATTAGAGGTAGGGTGACATTTCATCGTAATAACACTTTAAAAAATGTGATTTAACTATTTTTGGCTGCTGTGCGTTTCTGTATTTCCTTAGAATTAAAGCTTTTTGCCAGCTTTGTATGGAAAGTTGGCTTTGTCTCGACTTTGTAGCACTACTGTATTAATCTCAATTCTAAAATGGTTCACAATGAAGTAACATCTGTGTCTATGCCTCATAATTTCCAAAAAATGAGGGATTCTTAAGAGTTGCCTGGCGTTTGCTCCTTTTGGCTAGGATTGTTCACAAAATACACTTGCTTCCCCTTTCTCCCCTTGAAATCCTACAACAGTAGATTTCTGTTTTTTACCTCTCTCTTCCACTTCAAGGCTATTCTTTTTTTTCTAAACTTTTGTTCCCCTACTTCTAGATACATTTTAATTATTACACTGAAATCCTTTCCCTCCTTCATATCTACCAGGAGTCTTCTGTTGACTGATGACTTAGGTCTGTCATCTTGATTATCCTAGTCTAAATCTCTGACTTGTTTCCATCATCTCTCCTTTCTTTTGTATGCCTTAACCATGAACATCTTCAGTCTTGCCTACTCAATGAATGCCAGCTTAGGATGTGACTATTTGGGCTTTAAAAAAAGGTGATTTTCTTTGAAAAAATTAGTTACCTGCAGAATTACACTGGTGTATTCTTATAGGCAAAAAAACTTGATGCAGGGGAGGAAGGGGCTTGTTTGCCTGCTAGTTTGGAGCAATATAACTCTGCTTTGGTTGTGGCAGGCTCGATGCGATGCGTCATCCTTTGAAAGTGTCCGATGTACCTTCTGCGTCGATTCCGGAGTCTGGTACTACGAAGTCACAGTCATCACGTCAGGAGTGATGCAGATAGGATGGGCTACTAAAGACAGCAAGTTTCTCAACCATGTGAGTACACATAACGTAACTGCACTATTCTATGTTTAGGTGCTGTCATTCTGTGGTAAAAATGGAGCCTCAAGATATATATATATATATAAAATTTTTAACTCTGTAGGTTAAAAATTACCCTGAGGTTTGTGGGTATGTGTGTTTTGGAGGGTGTTTGTTTGTTTGTTTGTGGGGTTTTTTTTGTGTGTGTTTTTTTGTTTGTTTGTTTTTTGTTTTGTTTTTTTTTTTGTGTGTGTGTGTGTGTGTGTGAATTTAGTGGTACAGGGAAAGAACTGGATTGTTACTGTTATAGACCAGCATTGTTGACAAAATTATTGCCTAGTCACTAGCAGTGACAGCTTTTGTTATATAGATGCCACTGTTTAGGAAGCTACAGTGAAATATGTGACTTATTTCCCTCTTTGGAAACTCTTTAGACTATAGATGAGTGCAGGGGTTATTGTCTGTGTTGTTTTTAGTGAGCGCTTCTTTCCTTCATAAAAACCATCAGGTTATCACATAGTCATCCTCATTTTTATTCTGATAATACAGAGTACCTCTGTCTTACTTTGCAGTTTGCTTTGCTCCCATTCTTGTGCAGTCTGTACCTTATTTTTGATTCCAACTACTCTTCTCACAAGTTTATTTTTCAAATTGCATGCCTATTAGCAATAGGAATGAAGGGCCATATGGACACAAGCTATAGCTGCAATCAAAAAATAATCTCTAGTATTATCTGAGACGTCATTATGACACTCTTGCATTTTCTGCCCGAATATATCATGGCAAAGTGTACTCATCTGAAGTGATAAACCATGTATGGCCTAAGCCTATATTTCCAAATTGAAATATAGGGCTGGGATTTTAGGTTGATGTTTTAGCTGACTGAGCTGGAAGAAGAAATCCATCTTGAGCCGTTGGGGAATTTCATGTTGCTGCTTACAGCTTAATATAGAAGCAAGATTATCTCCTCTTCCTTTAAATGTAGAGAAAACCAGTCATTTCTGAAGTCTGATCTTGCATCTCTACCATGAAATTGCAACTACAAAAAAGCCTAGAGGGGTGCCCTGAACACAGGCATTGCTCATGCTGGCTGTAGCAGAGGCTGCTTGAAATAAGTGGCAGTTGTGTCTGCTGTTAGCACCCGAAGAGGCTTAAAAGATTTTTACCACTTACTATTAAGGCACATGTGTTTATGCTTCCTATATGGTAAGAAAATGGGAGATGTCACATCTGAGCTGTGCAATTCCCATGTTCCTACGGTGTTTCTCTAGGTAGGTAGATACTGCTGGTATCTCCGTTCCTAAAGTTTCCACCAGAAATAGCAGGGTGGCCTTTGCCCCTCAATAGGGTGCTCATCAGAGTAGTTTTCTATTTACAACACGTGCAACAAAAAGACAAATAGTCACAGGTATAACATTCTGCAGTCATTAGCTGGACTTGGTTTTAGTTTAGGACATCCAAGTGTGATCTGATGCTGGTTAGTGTTTGCACTGTGAGCCGACCCCATTGAGAACAAGGAAGCGTCTTTTTTAACGCTTTAGGGTTTTTCCTTTGGGTTCCCCTGCATGATGGGAGTTCTTCCACTCTGGAATTTTGAATTCTTTTGTTTGTTCTTTGGTTTTAGTGAGGTATTTAGTGAGGAGCCTGTGGGACTCTTTTCTGCTTGGGTGCTGTATGTTCTAGTGGCACCTAGATAACTTGGAGGGAAAAGATATTACAATCTGGCTGCTGGGGCTTCAAGATAAGAGAGTAGTTGCACTTCCTGTGTTGTCTTTTTAAGCTTCAAAACATTTAATACTGCTGTTTAGGTACAAGAGTTGAGATTAAGCGTAGGATCAAATTCAGGAGATGGACGTGATTAGCGCTTGCAGAAAACAAAAAACACTTTGAAGGTGATGTTCCCTTTTCCCCTCCTCACCCCCACCAAATGACTTTGCATTTTCAAATGAAATGAAGATTAGTTTGAAAAAGAACCTTAAAGGCAGAGAAAAATACTTCCTGCTTTTGGATGGATGATTTAGTTAAATAAAAATAGCTTTAAGCCTTTCTGTGTGAGGAGTGGCTGCAGACTTCACCCTTTTCTCCTCCCAAAGGAAGGTTACGGCATCGGGGATGACGAATACTCCTGTGCGTACGATGGCTGCCGGCAGCTGATCTGGTATAATGCCAGAAGTAAACCACATTCCCACCCTTGCTGGAAAGAAGGTAATTTGGTCCATTTCTAGTGCTTATCCGAATTTGGTTTCTGCAGTGGGATCCACAAGACTTTGTTTGTGCAGACCTTAGTAGGTGCGGACCTAAAGACAGCTGAAAAACTCTGTGGAGATGTTCCATGCTGGGTCTACCTTAGCTGAAACAGCTATTTTAGGAGAAGAGGAAAGAACTTGTCTAGCTTGCAGATCATAGCTGAAGGCAGTGACACTGTCTGTCTTGCTTAAAGTCTTGGATAACTAGTTGGACGACAGAAATATGTCCTTGGTATCAGGTTTGAAATCTTGCTGGGAGTAGACGGGTCTGCAGTGTTTGTGTGACCTGCACCACCTTCCCTTTTAATAAACATCTCTCCAAGTATAGCTAGACTAACATTTTTTAAGAGGGGTGGAAACGTTATGTGCAAGGATGTTGGAAACTTCTTCAACTTTAGAAAATGCATGTTCTGGAGATACCTGCAGTAGGTGTGAAGAGGGCAGGGAAGCAAAGGGAGAAAGTTGTCTCTGGCTTTGGATAACACTGCAGTACATTCATGTGTATGTGGGATTCATGCTGTGGCAACCTAAAATATATTTTTAGATTATTTTTCCTGTCTTTTTTTTTTCCTCCTAATTACTATTTTCCCACCTGCTTTTCTATGCTTTTCAAAAAGTTTCCTCTTAGTGAGACAACTCACAGGAAGATATGCCATACCTTATAAATAGCCGAAAGTTGTGGTTTTTCTAACACTACTGAAATCTTTAAATTACCTTTTGTTTTGCACATAAGGAGACACGATAGGATTTCTCCTAGACTTGCAAGAAAAGCAAATGATCTTCTATTTAAATGGCAACCAGCTTCCTGCTGAGAAACAAGTATTCTCATCTGCTGTGTAAGTATGTGCTCGTTTGTAACCTGTCTGGCTAATAGCTCTAATCCTATGAAAATGTTTCCCATTTGAAATGTAAACTGGTACTTGCTTGTCATAAATACTGTCACTAAACAGCCTTCCTATTCACAGTTTCTTAGAAATTGGCAATTAGGGTGTCATTTTGTGAGTAGATTTCAGGGCCCAGGGAGCTTTCAGAGGCAAAATCAAAAGGTGCTTCCTAGCATCAGAGCAGGACTCCTCCAAAACAGACCGAGGCTGTAGCAGAGATGAACAAATTCCTAGTAGTGCTTGAGGATAATTAGCGTTATGGTGCTGATGGCTTCGTTCACATTTTTGAGAATTTACGATTATATTTACACACCTAACAGATTCTGTTACTCCATCAGTACTTAACTCGGCGTATTCTGCAGCTCTTTAAGTAACACTGAAAGAAAAGTGTCCGTATGGCTGGGAAGGAGGCAGCTGCTGTGAGCTAATCCCATAAGAGCGCCGGGAAGCAGATGGCCCTGTCCTAATAGAGCTCACGGGCCTCAAGTCATCCTGCACAGGTTGCACATACCATGTGTACTCCAGGTTTGCTGCACGTTCCCCAAATTTGTGCCCAAATGAAGGAGCAGGAGCACTGGGTGTGTAAGTGTTCCTTGTATTTGACGGTGCTCCTCAAAACTCCATTAAACAGCAATTATTTGGAAGAAAGATTGTTTTTGTTAAATTCCCATGCTGAAGGAGATCTGAGCTGATTGCTGTAAAGAGGATCAGTTTGTGGGCTCTTCAGTGTATGTGTTTGCCATTAGGGTACGTGTGACTAATCCTAGTTGTAGAGTGCGTAAACTTTCAGTGATTGACTCGGGAGTCAATTCAGATAATTTCTGATAGTAAATTCAGAAGTTAAGCACTAAACAAAGAATGCAGGTACTACTGAAACTGGAGGTGTTGGTGCTTTTCTCCCATTTATCTGAAAGAAGCTTGTCCTTCTGCTTCAGGGCATATTTTGATCTACTAACAGAAGTGCTGTGTCTGAAAAAGCTCTCTTACTGCTTTAAGTTACCCTAAAATATTTATTATTTTTCTTCATTGTGCAGATCTGGCTTCTTTGCTGCAGCTAGTTTCATGTCCTACCAACAATGTGAGTTCAACTTTGGGTCAAAACCTTTCAAGTACCCACCACCCATCAAGTTTAGCACCTTTAATGATTACGCCTTTCTGACAGCAGAAGAGAAAATCATTTTGCCAAGGTAATCCTGTGTGCTTTGAGTGTGTTGCCTTGTTAGAGGAGTTACTTCGTTTACTGGCTGTGTGTCTTTAAGTTGTACTTGGCAAAGTCGCTGTTGATGGCATCACTACTCCACGTTCATAAAAGGAATGGACAATAAACTCTGGTACAACATAACTGGGTAGGACAGCAGATATAGGACTAAATGCCATTAAACCAAAATCATTGCCTGCAATATTAAAATAAATTAACTTTGGCTAGTATTGTGACAGTAAAAATGCTTGTAATAAGTGCCGTGTAAGAATAAGTTGGCCAAGGAGGAATCATTTTAATTAAACAGTGTTTCTGTTTAAAGTTGACCTAATTTGTCATGCAGTTTTGATGCTGGCGAAGCAGAGGCGCAGAGTAATTGTAAAACTAATTTTTTTCTAAAACTGCTCTTGAATCTATGGGATTATATATTGGCAGAGCTTGATGTATGATACTGAGCTTACACAATGTGAAAAATCAGATCCAACGCACAAGGCAATTTTGGACTTCTTTACAAGCACGAGGATTTACACCTGCTTGTAACTGAAGGTGCTATGAGCGAGGGCTTTTCTTTGCACTGAAGATATCCCTTAACTAGCTGATCATCTTAAGGGATTATCATCTTTGGTCAACCCTTTGCTCAGTGTTTTTCTGTCTTTGTTTCAGGCTGCTGAGGAGCTGAGGGGTTTTTAGTTGTGTGCTAAAAAGAGCTGATCAGATGTGATTGGTATTGATCTCCCTCTGGCCCTAAACTTACTGCATTTAAACAGTAGCTGTGAGAGTCTGTACCAAAAGCTGCAGAGAAATCTGAAAAAAAAAAAATGACTTTCAGTTGATACCTGACTAGAGAAATCTTGTCCTTCTGGATTGGAGTCTATTTAATATGTGATAACATTGAAAGAGTCCATTCAAAGCAGGATACTGTTGCTCTGTGTATGCAAAGATGATCCCTGCCCATTCAATCTAAACTGAAACTGGAAACTAAATTAAAAGAAACTGGCTTAAGTGGTTCCTAATTATCCATTGCAAGAGGTACTATAGGCTTCTGTAGAGGGGTGCTGAATATAACAGTTAGTGTCAAGACATTGTTTGGCCTAGAAATTCAGCCAGCACTAAACATTTTAGCATGTTTGTTTCGTATTTGAAACATGATATTGCAATTAGTTTGGGGTTTCTACCCATTTACCCTCATATCACTTTCTGATCAGAAATATCATATGGTCTATTTCTTCCTTGAACTCGTTTGACTAACAACTATATTCTTCATGATACAGACATTATCGACCAGGAAATCAAAGATTCTGAACATCTTTGCGTGTTTTAAAACATCCTACAATAATAAAGCTTATCAATGTTTATCAATGGTCATGCTGAGTGGCACAAATGAGTCTCATGCAGTGCTCTACAGGATGTGCAAATCCCTAGTTTTGAGTACGATGTAAAAGTTTTCCTTGTTTTTCTTCAGACACCGACGCCTGGCTTTGCTCAAGCAAGTGAGTATCCGAGAGAACTGCTGCACGCTTTGCTGTGATGAGATAGCAGACACAGAACTCAGGCCGTGTGGACACAGGTAAGCTTAAAATAAATTATAATAATAAAAAAAGAGAATACGCTTGTTTAACATTGAGCTGAAGCAAGATCAGATATAGCCCTTGCTTATTTTCAATGACTGTAGCCTATGGAAAATGCTCTGTCCTTTTAAGGATGTGAAAAATACAGACTAGATGTAGTAATTCCATCATTCTGTCCACATCACCCTGAGCAGATTTAATCTTTAGACACGTTTGAGTGTCTGGGAGAAGGGAGACATGGAGAGGAAGGAGTATTGTGGCAAAGTGCCCATGCTGTCCCTGGACTTCTAGGACTAATTTCTTGGTCTCCAAGGTATTGCTGGTGATGGCTGGCTGAGTTGTGCTCATCCGGAACACATGAGAACAACAACAACAAAGTTCACATAATAAATACTCAATAAATGGGTTTTTTCAAGATTTCTTCGAGAAGCAGAAAGCAGACACCACCCGAAGTGCTATCGTGGTATATCTTTCTGCACTGAAGCAGCCTGCTAGGAAATTAAGTCAATTTCAGTAGTATTTTTAACAGTGCTAGCAGAAGCAGACTGAATAAACTGCTTAGTGTTGGGTTTTAATTTAATTTTTATTTTAAGTTCAGGCTTTAACTGTGCTTTTTTCCCCCTTCTCCTGCAGTGACCTGTGCATGGGGTGTGCCTTGCAACTGGAGACCTGCCCGTTGTGCCGACAGGAGATACAAACCCGAGTCAGACAGATCTCGCACATTTCATGACACATGTGGATAAGCACCATGGACTTATTTTTAACAAACTATCTAATACCGAAGGGGGAAAACATCTTGTGACCAATTTTTACGCACATAGTACCATAGCCACGGCCAGATTCCATGCTAAAGTGTCTGTTTATCTTAAAAATGAAATCTTGCTTGGCTATTTCAAGTTGCCAGCTGCAGGAGTTGGTTTCGACGGTGAGGAAAGCTGGTAGTTCAACGTGTTCTGGCTGTTGGTTATCTCCAAGCAAGACCTGGGAGAGTGTCTCTTCTTCCCCCTTTCCTTCTCACCTGTCGCAAGTGCTGAAAAGAATTTGCACTGGAAATACACATACAAAAAGAAAGAAATATGTGCTAGACCAGGGCCATGCTGTCTTGTACTCAGTAGTCTCTATTTTTGGCACAAGTCGGTGTACTGAAAAAGAAAGCCCATGTTTCTTGTTTTATGTAGCCTCCTGCTGGTCAGAGACTCTGTATTTTCAGACAGTGGGTCTTAAACAGCTCAACGACTTCACCTTACACAGACTGATTTGAAAAGACAGTGTGGAGACTGTGGAGAAATTCACTTTTTTTTTTTTTTTTATTGATTCCAAAGAATGTTTTGTTTTTAAACGTTAAAAGATCGGCATTATTTTCAAGTGCATAATGTTTCTGATACTTTTAACATTATTTTTCAGTGAGGATATAATTTTCAGGAGGTATTCTTAACCAATTGTAATGCTGGACTGGAATTAATTTGATATTCTGGGTCTTTTTTAAGGTCTCATCAATCATCTTTTTTAATCAGGATTGTTTTGGAAAGTTATGTTCACTTGGAAAATATTGAGCTATCTTAAAAGATTAAAGAATTTTCATCCAGTTTATTTAAAATGGGGGGGGGGAGTTACCGGGTAGCAATTTCAGGCCTCTCCTGTAACTCCTCAACGAAGCACCTTGCTTGCCACATGTCTGCCCTGCTCTGCGCAGGGCTGGGGCCACGTTTGTGTTTTTGGTAAGGATCATTGAGTGGGGATCTCTGGTCCGCTCTGACATTTGTGACATTTGTACGTTAAGGATGTGTTCAGCGGGCAGCTTTGTACCGTTTCACTAGGTTTCTATGAGGACTCGGGCTCACATCTGGTGTCAGTTGTAGAGGTAGTGCTGAAGTCTGTGGAGTTCTGTTTGTTCAGCACCGGCTGAGGATGTGACTTGGTCTCTTCTGAGACTCGTACAGGCTTTTCCCTTTTGGTTTTTAAAGTATCTGGTACAGAGTAGAACTCCGCGAATTCACACATGTCCTCACAGAGGCCAACGTAGTGGATTCTGATGCTGTGACTTTTTAAATTATCTTTATTGTCTAGTGGAGTGTCCCATATTAACAGAGGGAAACTGAGGGCCCGGTGCCCATGTCCCAGGATCAAGCTCTTTTCCAGTCTTTGCCAACGGATGGGTGCTCAATTTCATCACAAATAAAATCCCAGGGAGCCTCTGAGAGAACCTGTGTGAACTAGCAAAGTTCTGTAAATCATTTTCAGGGTGACTTTTTTTTTTCCAAAGACAGACTGAATCATAAATGGTGTTGTGTGTTAGTATTTTGGCCAAAATTAGCATTCTCCCTCTCTCCTCAGTAAAGTCTGGGTAAATCCATGCCCCAAGGCTTTAATTTCCACCTTTTCTCTATTTTATTGTAGTTTTGTGTTTATCTCACCTCATTAGTCTGTGCTGAGTCCCGTTTGCCAAGATGCTGCATGAGCAAGTGCCTCTATGTCCCTGTCTGACGCTGCAGAGCATTTTGGCTTCCTTTAAACCCAGTTTGTAATGCTCGCCTTAGCTTATATTTTATTTTTATTTCTATTTTCTCCCCCGCTCTCCTCGGGCCGTGCCGGCCGCGCGCCGCCGCCTCACAGCCCTCCCCACCGCCCGCCTCGCCCGGCCGCGCTCCCATTGGCCCGTCCTGCCAGGGGGCGGGCCCTCTGC
>JAWLRI010000305.1:258119-271531 GCA_034781795.1 Crypturellus tataupa | reverse complement strand
GCTTCGGTGAGGGAGGGACGGGGCGGGGCGGGGGGGTGAAAGGGGCCGCTCGTCCGGGTCCTGAGGGAGAATGGGGGGAGGCGCCCCGGACGCCTGGGCCCCTGTTATCCGAGGGAGGTGGGATTGAGGGCCCGGCGCGTGCGCTCCTCTTGGCGAAGGGAGCGACGCGGCCTGTGGCTCGGATGGGAGAGGGGTGTTGGGGATGGAGTCGGTCCCTCTGGGGAGCAGGTCTGAGCAGCCCCAGCCCCGAGGCTGGCGGGGAGGAGGGGATGGCCCCTCTCATCCTTCCCGTGCTGAGGAAGCGGGGCCCTTCCCCCTCGCGTGCCCCCAAAGGCCCGCGTTAAAAATATACATCGCTCCAAGGCTGTTCTGAGCCCATCTCAGCGGCACCATGGAGCTACCAGGGTCACTTCTTTCTCCCGTTGTTGTCTCTTAGTGTTTTGCCCCAAAGGGAAAACACACCCCAGTAACAGGAATGTAACAGTTTCTCTCTTCTCTAGTCCACTAGGTTATGCAGTAAAAATGGAGACTTCAGAGGAGGAGAACTTTGATGTCGCTGTGTAAGTAGATTTTATCCCGTGTCAGGCTTTCAGTAACTATTTCCTGGTGAAAATGTCTTAATGGGAGTATAATTACAGAAGTGGAGGTAGACCACACTGATTAGTAGGTACTGCTTCTGGGGAGAACCAGGACATGGAACGAAGCCCTGGGAGGGAGTAGCTTCAGCTCAGAGTCTAGTTGAAGCAAAACTGAATAGAGCTGTAATACACACAGCACCATATAGCCCTTGCTAAATTCAAATTTCTCTCTCCTTGCTGACACCTTATAGGTTTTAAGGTGAGAATAGCTTTTGTGGCCTTGAACATGTCCCTTCTGCACACAAGTTGTTTTACAAGTGGCCTCCAACCAGTTTTTTCCTTCGCTCTGAGTCACTGCTTTCCCCCTCTGTTTTCTGACCTACTCTTTTAAAGCCTGTGGCTACAGTGGCAGAGGGGTATGAGCCTGCACGTCTGTCTCGGTAGTTCTAGGGTAGTTTCTTGTGCTCTATGGGCTGAAAGGCCACGTGTGCCCTTCTGCAGCCCAGCTTGCAGTGGTCTAGAACTGGCAAGGCAGGAAATGCCTTAAACTACCATGGAATTTGCCTGAACCTGTGTGCGCAGGTGTGTGTTGTACAGAGAGATGGGGTTGCTGCTCTTTTAAAGCAATTATAAGTCTCTGTTTTGCAAGCTTTAACTCTGCTTTAAATTAATATTTAAAACTTTCTACTATTGTTAGAATCAGCTATAAAAACAAGAAGAATTTCTCCATTTTTCTTTCAGTTGCTTGGTGATGGTTATTAAAAATAAATAAATAACAATTATCCAAGGCAAAATCTTCTGTCTTTGTATGCAAATAGCAAGAGATAAGCCGTGTTGCCTGAAGCATAAATGTGACGCTTGGGATATGTGATGCTTCAGCTGTCATGCGCGAGCTCCTTTTCTTGTGGCGTCCTGCCCTCTGGTGGGGTGGCCTTTCCTTTCACAGGACTGTTTTCCACTCGCCCTCCTAGGTTTAACAAAAGTTGTAGAGCAGCCCTTGACTCTCAAACACCTGCAGTAATCAGATGCCTTCACCTTTTTTCCTGTCAAAATGAGTGCTATGACCAAGCACGTGTTGCTGACTTAAGTTCACTGGACTGTTGCTTAAGAGCAAAATATTTTTTCTTTTTCTTTTCTTTTTTTTTTTTTAAGAGAAATGTCCTATAAAGTTCGTATACCTGATGCATCAAGAAAAGCCTCTGCCTCAAGTGCTGGGATATGTAGGAAAAAGGGTTTAAGGGCAATAAGTGGTTCTGCAGGGCCACATATTTCCAAATACTCTCTCGAGTGCCATAAAAAGGTCCACGTCCTCCATGCAGAGTTGTGCAGGGTACAGAGGGAAAGGAAACTCATTGTAGATTTGTAAGGTGGTAGGTTTGCAATATGAAAAGTGCTCATTTGCAGCTGTAATGACACTCTTCATGTCACCTCGGCACCAGCTCTGCAGTTACCTTTAGTGCCAGTAAAGCTCCACTTCTTCTGCATTAGGTACCTCTCCGTGAATATACAGCAGAGCCCTGATGAGAATCCTGTTGACCAGTCTTATTTTCAGTTATATTATCTGTGTTGTGGGTTGTTTTGTAGGCTGAAGCTGGAAGATCATTCACTTACTTTGCAATTACTTGGCTTATTTTACTTTAGGCTTTTTACCACATTTTCTAATTTTTATTTCTAACTGAAGTGTACATGGATTTGATAATATCTTTCTTTGTTTTCAGCTGCTCCCCTTCTGATGCTGAATTTGATGCAGTCATTGGGTATCTAGAGGATATTATAATGGGTAAGCTCTGCAAGGAGTTATAGATCACAAGTGCTAAAGATAATCCAAGCTGTTCTTCTAGTTGCTGGATGTACAGAGCCAAAAAAGCCTTTTCTGCTTCATAGCAGCTTTCCTTCCTTCATTCTTGTGCTTGCTGACCCGATACCGTAGTAAAACTATGCATTAAAGTTATCTGTACTCTGTTCTCCTAGCAGCATGGTTATGAGCTCCCAAAATGTGTCCTTGCACCACTGCAGTCCACTGTTAGGATTTAGAAAGCTCGACTTGGCATATTTTAACACTGTGCATATGTAAATTTTATATTTATGCTTGTTCTGTTGAACTTAGCAATTTTATAGTTATCCTATATTATCCTATATAGTTTTCATTCCTGCCACAAGCAGAAAAACTTCTTGGGCAAATTAAATCAAATTTGAGTTTGTAATAAATAGCCTTATTACTGGAACGTGAAACAGGAGGGCTTTGTTCTTGATATTGAGCACAAGTGAAACTTGAGTAGTGATCGTGGCCCTCTGTTAGGCTTTTCACAGCACTTTAAATGTTTTGCAAGTGCCTCCCATCCTATTCTGAAGATGCAGCAGCCCGATGAGCTACTACCCTGTTGATTCAGCTCCGAGCTTGGACTTGTGGCGTGCTTGGTTCCATGCCCTGCATCTGTCTTCTCCCAGATGGGTCAGAAATTACAGCTCAGCAACAGTCGCTGTCCTGTTACGGCTGACACAACACCTGTACGGGGCTCCGTCGCTGTGACAATGAGGCAGAGCTCTAGTGAATGTCGTTTCTGTGTTGCCATAAGAATGACTGGTCTCATGACCAAATGATGTGTTTTTGTTGTGGCCCAGATGATGATTTCCAGCTAATACAGAGGAGTTTTATGGAGAAGCACTACCAAGAATTTGATGACTCAGAAGAAAACAAGCTCATCTATACTTCTATTTTTAATGAATATGTAAGATATTTTTCTTATTCTTCATGTGTGTTGCTTTGTTATTTTTATTTTTGCCCCATGCGCCCTCATTTATAAAATTACTGATTTACATGGAGCAAAGCTAGTGTGATTTCCACTCTCTTTTTTTTTGATGGATAGTCATGACCTGTGAGCGATAAAGGGATTTTCTCAACCTCTGGATTCCTGTTATGTTTGTTCCACTTGAAAACTTTTACGGATGTTTTGAACCTTGTATAATTCTGTTGAAGCAAATTCTAGTCTAATTTTGTAGCTAGTAACATAACTTGATGATCATCCTATTACAGCCATATTATTTAGCACTTAGTGATGTTCTCTGTACAAGGCAGCTTCCTCCTTACCTTGAACATCTTTCACAGTCCTCTTTGCACAATTGTGAAGCTATATCAACCTGCTAGTCAATACCATAAAATGAATTTTAAATCATTTGTTGCTGGAGCCAAAGAAATTTGTTTTCCCACGTAATACTAAGGAAAAGGATGATGTGAATATTTGAACCATCATTGCCTAGCTCAGGAGTCTGCAGGGTTATTTACCTAGTGAAGATAATACTATGGAGGATAAGACATCAGTGTAAGAAAATTCCAGTGGCTTGATACCTGCAACATGAAGTTTAATGTGATACTGTGTTTTTTTCTTTTTAGATCTGTTTAGTAGAGAAATACATTGAAGAAAAACTGCTTGATCGGATTCCGGGTTTTAATATGACTGCGTTCACAATGTCATTGCAGTAAGTTGACATCTTTGGTTTTTATAGGGGGAGGAATGCTGTGTGCTTTTCTCAATTCATATGTCTGACTTAAAATAAAATTTAGGTTTGAGGGTCCCTCTTGGAGAAGGAGATTCCCAATTAATAGTAATAATTTAAAAAATGCTTCTGACTGAGTTTCTCACCTTCCTCATGTCCTGCTACTCTAAGTTTCTAAACTGCTATGTTGAAACGCACTGGGTTGTAATGAACACAGAAATCATAATGGGAACATTGTTTTATTATTGTTGTTGTTGTTGTTATTCCCTCTTTTCTTGTCACTTTTGAAGCCAGGCCCATGAGTGAAAATCTGGGTCTCATTAAGCAATTTCTCTCTTTCAGGCTCTGTGCTGGATATTAAGTATCTTGGAAGTCTTTCAGGAATTGTGAATAAATGCCTTTTATCACAGTTTTTGTACAAAGCATTTAGAGGAAAGCTTAGTGTGTCTTAGATTTTTACATTCGGTCATCTTTACCGTAACTGACTTCATGAAGAATTCAGTTTTAAAAGATGTGTGTTCCACTTTAATATGAATATCAAGTTTAATTCGGAAACAAATCTCTTAAGATATTTTAATCTATTTTACTCTTTCACATAAAACACTGGAAAATTACTGTGAAAGCCAAGTACGGTATTTAGAAGATATACCATTTGAGGTAAACTTCCTTTTGATAGGAACAAAATAAATAAATGAAAACAAAATTGACTGTCAGGAAGGATTAAATGTGTTGCTGAGAAGTGCCAGTGTGTGGCATGTTGAGGAACATGGAATTTTTCTTCTAAAATATTTTTTTAACCAAAGTCCTATAGCAAATATTATGCTGTGCCCTTTCCCAATCTCTGTCATCTTCTGAAGTTTATATCTTACCCTGAGCTGTTTCAGTTCTCAAGGTACGGAAGTGAATCTCGAATGTTCTAGCCTCTTTTAACAAGGAAAATCCATTTACTTGATACTCTTTAACGTGTAGCTCTTTGGTTGCTCCATTCCCTTTTCTTTAGTTGATGCACAGTTTATTTATTGTGAACATAGTGTAAGCTGGAGTGTATTTTTAAGGTTGTAAAGAGCTAGTAAAGTAGTTTAATGCGGTGTGTGTGTGTATCCTGAAATACTCGTTTTCCCATTTCAGCATGGTACTTGATGCTTTAGATATCCAGATGGAAGTGTTTGCTCAGTAGGAACAATTTATCCATCTTGCATCTTAAATACTAAGCCTGAAAATAGGAAGTTGTTAAATAGCAAGGTTGCCTTTGTTGTCCCAGAGCGCTGTGCAGCTTTTCAAAGTGAATTAAGTGTAGTGATTATGTACGGAGTAGCAACCCTGGAGGTTCCTTAATAAAGTCTCCTAGATTCAAGGCTGTTGTAGTTGCATGTTGGAAATGTCCTACCCATGCAAATGTACATCTGTTCGACTTGGAGTCCCCTCCACGCTTCATAATCAACGTCCCAGTTTGATTATTTCAGAGCTAATGTGCCAACATACATAGCAGTTCTCGTTCAATTAAATGTTATCACCCTTCCCATCTATCTTGATTTGAGGTCTGGTGTGAGCTGAGGATTTTCAAAGACTGCTGATCTGCTCTGGTAAAGGAAAAAAACAGCAGCAGCCTGAACCACCTTTTTATTTTTTTTCTGCTCAAAACTTGAAAACCAGACATTTACTTCATCCTTATGAGTTTGTGGTCTTTACCAGGAGAGCTCTAGGATATTTGTTCTAGTCCGAGGTGTTAGGAGCAAACAAACCTTTTATTGCTGCTTTATTTCACCCCTCAACTGCAGGGTTTTTTTTGCCTTATATGTGCAGGTACGGAATATCTACTTGAAATCTGATTGAATAACTTTATTAATAGCAGTTCTTGAAGCTATCAAAGAATTGAGGTAACTTTTATTATTTCTATATTTTGGGATAACTAAAAGGCTAGCTGAATTTTCCTTCTGTGGACTTGCAGGTCATATTCTTTGGTTTTCAAGGAGTGATGCAATACTCTTACATCTTGGGTTTAAAATGATAAAATCACATAAAAATAAGAGTCAGTAATGTACTCAAATTGCAGATACTGCAAGGTAATATTCATATTTTTGCTTTATGCTAGGCTTTTAATAACATTATTGTTTTAATCTTGATATTGTTCAGCTTGTCTCAGGTTTTGACCTCATTCTAAACTGAGGTTGCTCGCCACACAGTTTCCTAATTCTTAAACTTCTTCTCTTTGCAGACAGCACAAAGATGAAATGGCAGGTGATATATTTGATATGCTTCTCACATTTACTGATTTCCTGGCTTTTAAAGAAATGTTCTTGGATTACAGAGCAGTAAGTACATCATTTTGTTTTGTTTCCATCACATAGTGGTGGCTGTCTTTATACAGCTCCGCTTGAGAGTACCAAAGGCAATATTATTCCTATAGGTAATGGTGTTTATTCTAGAGCTATATTAGATGAAAAGGAAAATAACTTGAGTGGCTGTTTTGACAAACATTTAATAATATGTAGAAGACCTGAATGAAGCACATCTGCAGTGTGCTGCTTTAACTCTCACTGCATCTTTGAGTGTTGAATTTTTCTCAAACTATCTTTCTAAACTTCTTGTATTTTTTCTTTCTGTCCACATGGAGCAACAAAATAAAAATTAGAGCAGGTTTTTGGGTGGGCTTTTTCCTAAGAAAATGAAATACAAATGAAAGTTTAAAAGTCCCTTCCTTTAAGTTTTGTGACAACAGGAGGCAAGTAGAGAAGGACACAGCTCATATCTTAGCAGCAGGAGCAATTTCATTTGGGGTTTGCACCTGTGGAGTTACCAACTGTATCAGTTTTGATGGGAAAACCCATAGAAACTAGATTTTGGTAGTTCCATGAGCACAGGACGTAAGTGATTGCTGCATGCCCTCTTACTTTGTGCATCCCTTTGTACTTTCTGTTTGGATGAACCTGTTAGCTGGGCTTTCTTGTCCACATGTAAGCAAATGACACTGATGTGACTGGATTTGTAGATGGCACAGTGCCAGCAGAGATAAAATATCTCCAAGTTTTTCCACGCAATCTCTTTTGGATGTCTGGATTCACTTATTCCTCTTCACGCTGAACAGGAGAAAACAAATGCTCTGCTAGGGATTTTTTCATGTCTCAGAGCAACTTGTGTATAGATAGATGCTCAGGGCAATGTGTAGGGTTTTTTTGTCTGATTTAATAAGCATAGTGTTAATTGCCCGTTTAATCTTCTGCTTTTTCCAAAATAGCACTTAAATCAAGGATTGCTTTTTTTTTTTTCTCACTTTCTTTTCTAGGAAAAAGAAGGTCGAAGTCTGGATTTAAGCGGTGGGTTAGTGGTGACATCCTTAAACAAATCATCGATATCTTCCTCCTAGAGGAGTTCATGCACTAGCTTCCCTCTCCAGATGAGTGCTCGCACTTCCATTTGGATGTTAAAACACTAAAGGTCATGAGAATCAAGGTGCTTTTACGTGATGAAAACTGACTCCTTTCCCAGACTATGCCTTCAAAGGCCTAATCCTAGAAACCTCTGTTTATGAATTCCAGAAAGTATTTGCTGACTACAGAAGAAGAAAAATTCAGCTCTACCAGAGTAATAATTTTTAATAAATACATTCCACCTGCACACCAGCTAAAGTGTTACGCATGTCAAGAAACTCAGCATGTTCAGAAGGAGGTAAATAAGACTAATGTATGTTTTTTGGGTTGTCGCTGTAGCCATCTCTAAAGTGCAATCTCTTTTCAGAATCAAGAAAGTAGTAAAAAGAGCATGTCCATCCTGCTCTGGGAAGGATGGGTACAAACACACGACCTCTGAGTGTCTCTTATCTTTTTTATTTTTTTTAATACTTTTCACAGCAATGTGATCTAAAATGGTTCAACTTTCTGAAGGAAGACTGTATTTTAATGTGGAGATGTTCTAGCATGAGACTGCCATTCAGTTCTTTGATGATTGATATGTTAGTGTGTAATTCCATTTGCCTTTTGGCCCTTTTAAGTGCCATCCTTAATGCACAAAGTTCATTCATTTTATTTTTCAGGCCCCAGCTAATAGACATGGCAAAAATAGCCATAATAAACCTAAATCTTGCCCCTAGTGTGCATTTTCTTACCTCCTTTTCTGCAGTGGTGTATCTGCATCATTTCTAGTAACAGAGATGGACAGTAAATCTGGCACGAGCATGTTTACTGCATGCCTGTGCAATGCTCTAATTCACATGCTAATTAAAATGCAAGTGTTCGCTAAATTAATGCTTAAACTGCTGGCAACACTAGGGCTGCGATGCCTTTTTCAACATCCATGGAGAAATAGCTAAATTACTTGCTGGTAGAGCTGTAGCCATAAGCTTTTGACTGGCACAAAGCCTCAGATACAACTCTCTCGACAGTTGGAATTACAGCTTATTTGGAGCTGGAATTACAACATATTTGGAGCAGCGACCCTCTGTTCTTAGGCTCTTCAGACACATTAATCGGCTGCTTAACAACGTGCTCAAGCAACGTGAGTGCATCCTCCGAAGCGCAAGAGCAGCTTGAAACGTGCTCTTGATCTGGAGGAAGACGTGTGTGCAGAACCCCTCTGCCCTGTTCCCTTTATGCAGCCCTTTGGGGAAGATGCCCTTTGGCAGCGACACAGCCCGTGATCAGCAGCTGTCACCCAACAAGAACCCAGCCCAGAGAGAGCAAAATTACAGCCAGGCTGTTGCGGATTTGTGTTTGTGCTGTGGACTCATTTACCAGGGTAAATGAGATGCAATCTTATTTGTGATTACTTCTGTCACTGATTTCCAAAGCACTGTGATTTTGTGCTGCAACTGAAATAGGGTGGGTTTTTTTCATGCTAGCAAAGACTTCTAGCCATGCAAAAATAAGCAATAAATATGGCAAAAATAAGCCATATTTACTACCAGATTAGATAGTTACAGACTTATGGTGAGAGGATAATGAGTTGTAGACACAGACTTGCAGCGCTAAGGAAAGTGTAATAACCTAGTATTTTGACCATCTCTGTATCAAATTCATGAATGCAGCAGTAATTAACCTCACTAGGTCTCCAGCGTGTTTTGCTGATGATGCTACAGGTTTCTGGCTGGAATTGTTCTGGTGTGTTGAAATCTCCCTGATTTGTGCACATATACATGATCCTCTTAAAATATCAACACCTTAGGAAGAGCTAGGTGATTTACCTAGAAATCCTCGTGGATGGGTCTTAAACAAAAGCAGTTCTGTATGTCTCACCAGGATTCACTGGTTTTTACACAGGTTCTCACAGGTTTTGCAATGAGTAGCAGCATTTCCCTGAAGTGCAGATGGCCACACACTTGTCAGCTCATGCCCTTAGCAAGCAGAAAGCAGATTCTGAATTATCTATTCCCAGTAGAACGAAATTATGACAACATTGGTTCACATCTTTAATACAGGCTGCCTGCAGTGTAAATGAATACCTTGATCTGTTATTTTCAGAATTAAATTCTTTGGTATTCACCATCACTCCTAGTTTTGGAGCCCGTGAGGCAGTTTGGGATGAATCCCTGTTTTGAGGGAGAATAACTTTGAGCTGTTTGCTCTATACCAAAGTTTTCACCATTTCACAGATTTGTGGTGCTTCACCTCTTGCTTTTGATACGCCTCTGCTGTGAGCTTTGCTTTCCCGCCTCCCCCAGTTCACTATTCAGCTTTGTCAGGTTAATTTATTGCATAAAATAATGTTAAGTAACATGTTAAAGTAGTTCTGTGTTTAGTTGCAAGAAGATGATGTAAATTCCTGGGTTTGAACAACCTTCATGCAGATAGACGTGTAGTTGGGTGAGCGATGATGCCTGTTAGTGCAGAAACACTTTTGAGGGAGGAAATTCCTTTTCCACTGCAATTTTAGGTCACTCTTTTCACCACTAGAATTTGCAACCAAGCTCTGCTGGTTTGGGGAGCAATTCCAACTGAATCCTCCTGTTCCTGTACTGCGCTCACGAACACACTGTCTCTTCTAGTTGTGCATTTGCTGTGGTCTGGGGTTCAGCACTTCTATAAGTAGCTTTTCTGCCTTCATACATTTTTCCATCTGCTATAGGCTTTTTTTAAGAAATTAAATTTCTATATATTGTGGACTCTGAGTGTGCAAGTTTGATTTCACTTTCTAGAGCTTTATTTTCGTCACAAAAATCCACAGAGGCTGATTTCCTTACTGTTATAGAAATATAAATTTTTATATTTCTTGAAATGGTACTCTTCCTTTAGCTAACTTTCTTCCAAATGAAATAAAGCTAAATCTGCCTGGGTCTAATGCAGTCTGTGCAATCCCTTATAAATTAACTAAGATGAATTTCCAAAGCCTCTCTCTCTAGACAAGTTTTTAGAGTTTTTCCAGTGCAGTGTTTGATGCAACTTTGGACTCTGTTAACTTTCCTGGGTAGAAAGATCTGTAAGTAGGTTAAGTGTATTTAATGTATAACCTATAGCTAATAGATGCAACTTGATAAAGCAAATGCTAAAAGGGAAATCGTGGCCATGTGAACTCAGAGGCTTTGAGGGCTTTGAGAGCTTTTGGGGCTACACAAGGGAGCACGTCAAATCCTTTGCCCATCTCTTTACATGTGTGTGTGTGTATCTGTAAAGCAGAGCAATATAAACCCTGTGGACTTGGTCCCTCCTCCTTTGGGCCAGATTTTAATGCCCTTTTGCAGGGGGAAGGGGTAGTTTTGTTGGCCAGTGAAATCTCTGCCCACCCCTTGGCTTTGTGGCTCACTTTAGTCTGGGCTCTGATAAGATGCAAGACTTCGAGGAAAACTTTCTCTGGACAGACTCAAGTGTTGAATTTTGGAAGATTTTTATTTAAAACATAAAGTGCTTCCATTTCTTTTTAGAAATCAAGACACTAGCAGTTTAGACTTGTTCCACTTAGCCAGCTCTGCCCCCGTTTACCTCTCGGGTTAATTGCTGGTGTTGACACCGTAGCTGTTAGTGACCAGAGCCAGGCGCTTGGGCTGCAGTTTAGTGAATTTTAGTGTTGGTGACGGGTGCTGGATTAAGTCTTCTCAGTCGAGCTGCTTTAGCGAGGTCGGGGCTCCCTGGGGAGCTGGGAGGAGCAGAGGGAGTGTAAAAGACGAGCGGGAATTTTGGTCTCCAGCCCATCCTCAGTCTAGGGCTACCGGCGTCAGCCCTGGCTGTGGTGGGTTCATGCTGCGGACACGTCAACGGGGAGCATCATCAGGGACCGCAGAGCAGCTCCCCACCACTGCTGCCCAGAGACGACCATCACGACAGGCTGATTTCAATACGAGACCGAGTGCGACGAGAGGCACCGTCGCCCGTGCAGAGCCTCGGAGCCATCCTGCCCGACTGCGAACCATCCCGGAGCGCTTCGCTGCTCCTCTAGGCATGGTTAGTCACTTGGCTGGTGGCAGCATTGCTGCCGAGTCCTCTCCAGGCGCAGAAGCTGAAGAAGGTGCTGGCCCCGTAGGCGACCATCACGAGGCAGGCGAAGAACTGGAAGAGAAGAGCCGCAGCGTGAGCGCGGTGGCCGCTCCGGCGCCCGCAGGCACTGCCAGTACTTACGGAGGCCGCAGCTCTGCGGTTGTAATCCCACTGGCGCCACGACGTCGGCTTGACGGCCGCGGAGCACGTCACGAAAGCGGTGACGTACAGAACGGTGGCCGTCGCGTTGAAGATCATGAGCTGGCGAAGACAAGGAGAAGATGCTGAGATCTTGCTAAAAACAAGGTCAGTGTTGGCATCCCTCTCCGTCAAGTTTCTAAGCAACTGAGGGGCAGAATGAAACAAGGCCACGGGCAGAGCACAGAGGGACTTCCTTGCATAAGCTTTGAGAGGAGCAAGACTTGGTCTCCTCAAAGTGTTTCCTGCAGGCCTGTCTCCTAGTGAGATTCCCCCTTTTTTTTTCTCCCGTAGGGTGCTTACCACAAGGGACCAGGGGATGATGTGGAATTTCAAGTGAAGCTGCAGCAGGTAGATCACCAAGAAAAGGACCGTCACGATCCAGAAGAAGATGGCCACGAACATGACCCAGCCGTAGGCCGCATGGAGGTAGTACGTCGTGTCGGCAATCAGAGCCCACACCAATAAGCCAAGCGCCTGCAGGGTGGGAAGGGGAAAGTGTTTGGGATTGTGGTTGTCAGAAAGGAAAATAAATGGACCTAGTTAGTGAACTGAAAATGTTGCATCCAATGTTGTCCAAGCCAACAATTCCAGAAGACAGAGAGTGGCTGAGAGGTGCGTTGTGCTGCTCGCTGGATTTGCCTGCCATGAGATGGGTTTCCTCTTGGCCCTGCTTGAAGGTGACATGAGGACAGTGTCCTTCCCCAGGACAGGTGTCCCCTTGCAGTGACAGACCTAGTTGAGCCTCTGCTTCCCCCGGGTGCGGCATCTCCAGCCCAAAATTCACCTTTCTTGACCTGCTTCAGTTAGGTCCAGTCTGCCCCGGTTGGGTTTATACATCCCATATAAAGGACATTAAGAGCTTGTCTTTGGCAATTAGGTTTAACTACATAGCAGCTGGGGTGTTCAGGTGCTTGCAAGCTCCTTCCAGAGGAACCGGGAAAAATGAAGGAGACAAGTCCTGTATTTCCATCTCACAACCAAAAGAAGTCAGCAGAGAAACGATTCCCAGTGTCATTAAAAAAAAAAGAGTATTTTTTTCTCCCTCTTTTTCGGGAGGTGGAAGCATGACTGATTAACGCGTCCTCCCGGCGCTGCCCTTGATCGCTGGACTCTGGACAAGCCCTTGGCAAACAGCTCCCCGGGCGCCGCCGGGGCTGTGGGAGCCTCCGCCGCAGCTCGTCCTGGAAGGTGACGCAGGCGACACAAGGGACATTGTGTGCCGCCGCGGAGCCCGGGGGCCGCCGCCACATGCCGGACAATGCCGCCTTTTCTTCCCTCGCGTCCATGGCCAACACTGCTGTTTGCAACGTTGGGAGAAATGAGGGCGAGGGGAAAAACCCAACCCCAACGCGGGTGCTGGTGAGCGGCCCCGGGCGCTGCTGGCCGTGCCACCTGCCTGGCAGGGAGTGGGGACGGTGCAAGGACAGCGCGGGGCCGGTTGCATGGACAGTGTTGGTTCCGTCACTATTCCCTGATGCATCCATGACATCCCTGCATTGCAATTGCCTCCCTGAGCCTCGAGCGGGGACCCTGCGCTTCTCGCCGTCCCCACGGGGTTGCACCTGTTGCTAATTAATTACCCCCCTCATAATTACCCACCCCTCACGCCCCCTGCGTCGTGGTACTCACGGCTTCGGCCACCATGAGGCCGCCGAGCGGCGAGAGCAGGAAGGCGCCGTCGAGGGCGAGGGCGGCGGCGGCGCCCGGGGCGCCGCTCTGCGGGTTCCCGCCGCCCGCC
>JAWLRI010000305.1:235608-257755 GCA_034781795.1 Crypturellus tataupa | reverse complement strand
GCAGCGTGAGTGGGAAACAATAAAGAAAAAGCGACGGGAGGGATTCAAAAGAACCCGCTCTTGTCAGAAGTGGGATTCGAACCCACGCCTCCAGGGGAGACTGCGACCTGAACGCAGCGCCTTAGACCGCTCGGCCATCCTGACAGCCACGTGTACGTAGTTCCGCCCCGTCGCACACAACGGGCGGCCGGGCACGCGCGGGGGCGCCTTCCGTGTGGCAGCGCGAGCGGCGCCGCGCGGAGAGCGGGACGAAGCCGCTCGGGGCAGGGGTAAAGCTCGGTCCCCCACCTAAGGGCGCAAATGTGTTTTCCTGTGGTAAAAAATAAGTAACTTTCCCTCTGCCTCAACCCCACGTGGCAAAGGGGGGAGCAAAGCAAGGCTTTGCTCCGGCAGAAGCCCCTCGTGGCGACCAGGTGCTCCCGGGGGAACAGGGAGCCTGTTTGGCCAAGGCGGCGCTGGGGGTGCGCGTGGATCTACCACCTCCATCTGCCAGACAAAAATATCCGCTGGGAAATCCTGCCCGGACTGGGGAAATTCCGGGCACCTGTGCCATGTCCCTCAGCATGTGACTAAATCAGTCTGGCCGACGTCTGCTCTCTAGTCTTAGGAAAAAGAAGGGGAAAGAAAGCGAAAATGAGAATGTGCTCCAAGGCGCACGGAGGCTGGGACCTAAAGGCTGTAGTCCAGGCTTCCTGGAGGGCAGCAGAGGTAGGAGATTCACCCCAAAACGCTGGGAGAGGCACCATCCTGCCCGGCTCAGCCAGCTCTGCTTTTCCCCAGCAAATGTTTAGATGTTTGTTTGTTTGTTTGTTTTCTGTGTTGTCGCTAAATAATGGGACTTTTCTCAGTGCTCTCTGAAGACTTCTTGAGTCTGGTAACACGAGGTCTTCATTGCAAACCCCCTTCGAGAGCTGCTCCTGCAAACTAGCACCTTGAAGCGCTTCAGGTCACCCAAACAGGACCCAATACCCAGTTTTGGTGGCCAGAACTGGGGTGAGCAGCCCTTCCCTGGAAATGCATTTGCTTTAAAATACTTCAGCTTTCAATGTGGAGCCAAAAAAAAAAAAAAAATCTACTGAGCCTGCCTATCCAGAAGGTCACAAAAAATCACCAGAAAAAGGCCCTTTTTGAAGTCGTCTGCCCATTGTACTGCAGTAATCGCAGTAGCCTCACAACGTCCTGCCGGTGCCAAGGCAGGATGTTTATCCCCGTCCACGTGCTGTGCCTCTGGAGACAGGAAATGCTAAAATAGGGCTGGAATCATCGTGGCCCCCGCACCGCTCCGGAGCCAGGAGAAGCTGGCAGAGCTGGGGAGAGTCTCCAAGGGGAATCCCAGCGGTGCCAAGGGGAATGCCGACAGCACGTCCCGGGTCCTGGGCTCCCCGCAGCATGTCTGTGGGTCCCTTTTCAGTGTCACGGCGCTTGGGACGAGGGAAGGCTCCTCATTCCCCAGCCATGGGAAGGAAGCAGGGGCCCCATTCCCATTCCATCCCATGGAAACATTTGCCGAGGAAGTAGCAGGAGCTGCCGAGTGGCATCGTTTGCTGCGACAAGGAGCGGTGTCCCGCGGGCGAGTCGGCTCTTGCACCAGACGTTCGGTTTCATTTTGAGACACGCGTTCCCGGTGCTCGAGAGTGGGTTTTGCTGTGGGCTCTGGCAGGGAAATTGCGGCCTGTGCTGAAGTTTGTGGTTGTGCTTTAGGATTATGATTTGAGAGCCGTGGGAGGGAATCCAGCTGGCTCGCCTGGCCCTCAGCTTCTCACTCCATGATTTTAGATGAGCCCCCAGTGACCAGGACCCTGCAGCTCTTGTTCTGCAAACCCTCAAGCTCAGCCTAGTCCCAGGCTTTTTCTGAGCATCTTGGAATTGCTTTGGTAGGTGAGACCTAACCTTCGGCCGAGGACAAGGCTGAGTTTTTGAAGCAGAGCCCTGCAGAAAATTGCAGAATGTCTTTTAATCCTGGGTAAATGCTCACTTGGACCAGCCCCCTCTGGATGTAGACACATGTAGGATGCACAGGATTGGGCTGCAGAGTCCTGGGAGAACTAGATCCGAAGACATTTTCTCCCCAATATCCCAAGGAAGCGGCTGACGGATCTGCAGCTGCGGCTCCTGCTCCCCATCTTCTGCCGTGGCCCTCAATGTCATCTGCATCCTGTGAGGAGCCTTCCATACCCTCTGCAACGGAGCAGAGCTCCGTGCGCTGGACACTGCCCCTCGAGCCCAAAGGTGCCCTTCTTTGCAAGGAGGGAGGAAAAACTTCATGTCCAGAGAAGTGAAAGCTTGCGTGACCTCCCCCGCTGTTTTTAAACCCAGCGTTTTCCAACTCAAGCCGTTTTGTAAAACCACGAGATGTTTTCAAGTACCATTTGCTTCATCCCTGGAGGAGCTGCTGAATGCAGACAACCCCAAACAGCTGCTCCTCATTTCCTGTCTTTTCCTTTGACATGAGAAAATGCGTTACCAAAAAGATTTTCTGGATTCCCTGGCTTTTGCTGTATTCGTGGCTTAATGTGCAGCATAGGATGAGGGAGCTTCCAAAATGAGAGGTCGCCTTGACTCCCACGAGGGCTCTCCTGAGGGTGATGTTTGTGGCCTTGTCTGGGACAGCTGAGGTGGCTGGAGCAGGAGCCTGGGGAGTCTTTCAGCTCTGACCGTGGGTTTCCAGTGATGGCGGCTGCAGGACAGCAGACTGGCGAACAAGAAGGGCCAAGGAACGTGCATTTCTAACATGGAAACAGCCTGGAAAAGGACCCAGTCTTAGGGCCGTTTACTGCTTTGGTCACAACTCTTGTTCCTCTTGCATCCTGCTTTTGAACCGAGTTTGAGTTGGTCAAGTTGCTTTCTACCTTCAAGAACAACCACCCTGGGATCCCAAACTCCAGCTTTGCCTCTGACCCGTGTGGCTCAAGTCACAGAGTCCTTTTCCAAGTGCTGCGGTCCAAGTCCGGAGTCGGGTTATCTGTCCCAGAGGCTCCAGCCCCGAGGGTGCTGGCGCTCGGTGCCGTAGGTGCGAGCTGTCTCCCAGACCCCGTCAAGGCTGGTGCTTGGATGTTGCTCCTCCTTCTCCATTTTCACCATCATAACCACGAGGAGTCTCCTCTGGATTCAAGTCTTCCTAAGGAAGACTGGAAGTGAGTTGCAATGCGCTGGGATTTGTGTTGTGCTCTGGGACTGCCAGGACCCTCCTCTTGGGAGCTACACGGGCTCCCCAGCGCTAGGCTTTCCAAGGCTGTGAACAACCTGAGGGAAGTGCGGGGAGATGATGGGGCTGGTGGGGAAGGCCATGAGCTGGGAGTGTGGCACAGGGGTTCGGCCTGGCACCATGAGGCCAGTTTTAGCTCTCGCTGCTTGCTGGAGCTGCCCCGTCCTAGCCGAGTTGCTTCGCTGTGCCCCCTCACTCTGTGATTTCCTTTTGCAGGTGCTGCCTCCAAATGCAGCTCCCGAGCTCACTGGGAAGAGCTTCAGCTGCCAGGAGGCAGCTGTCCTGGAGCCACCAAGTCCCCGCGCAGGCACAAAGCAGCAGCAGCAGCACCGAGTGCAGGGAAGGCAGCTGCTGGAGAGCCAGGAACACCTTCAACCAGCGCAAACCTGCCCTGGCTCACACCTCTCGTAATCGTGCTCGCCTCATGAGCACGCCTCAGGTATTTATTTCCTCAGTCTTATCTGTTTGCAGAAGGTGGATAACCAATTTTTTTTTTTTAGGTGAAACATGAGCATCGCTTTATGCTGTTGAGACAAGCAGCCAGGGTGTGCAGCCGCAGGCAATAACATTTACTGGAATAAAAACTTCCTGCAAAGCTATACTGAGCCTGAAGAAAAGCCTTTTAGGGCTCTCATTTAGGGAAATGGGGTAGCAAAGTGTCTGCATGGATATGGCATTTTCCAGTCTGACCGGATCAATTAGACTAGTGTAAGATGTTTAAACATTTTAAAGATATTTTAAATGTCTTTGAAAAGGGGGCTTTGCTATCTAGAACAATTTAAGCAAAGGGTGAAGTCAGTAGTCAGGAGTATTGTCTTTAGAAAATTGATCTCATGGGAATCGTGAGGGTTTTGCTCTGTTTGGTAAAAATAAGAAATCAAATGAAACAAGCAAACAAAGAAACAGAAATCCATAACTAGAATTGTTGAAATTTCCCATGACTCAGAGAAGCCCAGTTTTCACTACAGAGAACAGGAAATATTTTCTCGCCTAAGAAATCTCCAGGGAGAAAAAAGAAAACACAAAAAATCCAGGGAGAGTCGCATTGTCTCCACCTTGATCTTATCTGCGTCTTTCAGTGGCGGGAGATGACAAGGGAATTTTTTCATGTATTCAACTAGGACCTGGAACATGCAGGAGAAAAGGTGCAGGATGTGACTTCATACATTCATTTCACATCTGACTTGTTGGAAATACCAGGCTTCTCCTAAACGAATCTTGTTGATTCCAGCACCTGGGACCTTTTAGCCTGCAGGAACTTAGTGCCTAATACCTTGTTTGATAGCAGAGGTAAAGGCTGAATTAGCAAATGCCCGAGAAACAAGAAGCTGGCTGAGGTCGGACCTAAGACGAGCTGGTAGCTGCACCCGTTTGAGGGTGACCAAGCTGCCGTGGGACTCTGGGGTGTCCCTGGAGAGCTCCTCGCATCCCGTTATTCCCACAACCTTAGCCCTGCCCTTGTGGCTTGAGCAAATGGTACCTGGCGCTTCTGTTCTTAGAGGGCTTCCAGGAAGAGCTGCTTTTGTGTAAATCAGGGTAAATCAGAGGTGGTGTCAGGGAATCATGGCTTGGAGTTAGGGGAAACCCTTTGGAGTCTAAGGAAAGCGATGCCTTAGCACAGGCTGTTTGGGTGAAAGGCACCCTAAGAGGATGGAGCAGCCGGTTCCTAAAATTTCCTTCCAGGCTTTCAATGATTTGGGTGCTATAAAAAGCTCGTGTAGTTTTGCTGGGGAATTCCAGGAGCTGTTTAGCTCCTGATTGCAAGAACTTTTCCCTCCCCGTCCCAGCTTTCCCCCCGCCTCCCGTCGTCACTGCGAGATGCGTGCGGGGGAGCTAAGTAACTCTTGGACTTCCAGGCAGCATTATAAAGCCTTGGTGGGAGCTGCAGCGTCTGGATTGCTGCGGAGGCAAAA
This sequence comes from Crypturellus tataupa, assembly GCA_034781795.1. Taxonomy (NCBI): domain Eukaryota; kingdom Metazoa; phylum Chordata; class Aves; order Tinamiformes; family Tinamidae; genus Crypturellus; species Crypturellus tataupa. The sequence continues at coordinate 252,637 of JAWLRI010000305.1, read as the reverse complement.
CTAACCGGGAAAACTCATCGGGAACCTGCTAACCTCCTCTGGGCAGCCTTCCTTCCTTCAGACCGCAGGAGCATGAAGGTGGTTTCCCTGCCGGTCCTGCTCATGCTGAAGCTCCTGTGCCTGGGGACCCTGACGGAAGGTAACTCTGCTTTGAGACCTCGGTGCTGCGCGGGAGACAGTGACATTAGTAAAGCAGCTAGGGAAGCCTCCTGCTGAGACAGGTTAAAGGTGTAAGGAACAATGTCCCTTCGCTGGCCGTGGGGACCCTTTTTCCAGGAACACGTTGTGTATTTTAGGTCATGGAAGAGGAAGGCTACAACAATATTCCTCACAGTAAAGCAGGCTGTGCAGCCCCTTATTAACTGTTTGCACCGAGTATAGGTGGGGGGGTTGTTGCAGGGACTTTCTAATGGTTGATATTAAAAGAGAAACATAAAGTCCCACCGTGTGGGACAAGATAGGGGGCAGAGCACTGCTGGGGGTCTGTCTGCACGGGCAGCAGCACCTTGGGGCTCCTTGCGGGAGCAGCCTGGAGCACTGCAGGGGGATGCGTTTCTCCCGGTATAATCTCAGTTTAAGGTCTCTGGATCAGGGATTGCCCCATAAGAGCAGTGATTAAGCAGGGCCGAGAGCCAAGACAGCAGCTGACTTCTCAGGAACACGGGCGAAACTGGACTTTGCCTCCAGTGAGGGGACAGTGTGGGAAGGGAAGGAGACGGAGAGCCCTTAAGATCTGCCCTGTTCCCCTGCTGCCACCAGATGAGAGGAATGAGGACAGCACAAAGGATAGCTGGGGATGGAGATTCCTCCCTTCCTCATACCTCCATCACGGTACCTGCGCATCCCTGACTTTCCTCGGCATGGAGCCCTTTGGATAGAGCTTGGATATGTGGGGATGTGTCTCCTGGGAGGACAGAGGACGCCAGGACTGGTCCTGTGCTCCCTGGCACTGTTTGTGTTCCATAAGCTCCAAGGACTTCCTCATAGCTGTGCCTCTGCAGCTCTGCCATCCCTTTGGAAGATGTTTTCCAAGCTCCTCCACTCTGGAATTGGGTTTGGGAGATGTAGAGATTGAAATGTTCTCCTGCACATTTGGGTTTGACAGGGTTTGATGGGGACTTCTTTGCAGCTACCCGTTTCCTCAGTAAATAGAGCCAAAGACACAGGCCAGACTCCTCAAGCTCCAAGAGTGTTGTTGAAGCAATGCTCATTATTGTACCCAATGGTTGGATCATTCCCAACCAAACTTGCCCAAATTCACCTGGGAATGGGAATGGTGTTTAGTAGAGGCAACATGATTTAAACCAACTTCCAGCTCTTTTCTTCACAGTGGACTTTGAAGAAGTCAGGACTTGTTTTTCTAAGTTTTGTCCCCCTGGGCCATAGAAAATAAATTGCCAGGCTGTGTTGCTTAACTGCTCACTGCTTTTGTGAGGCAGAAACATTACAGGGCTGCCATGGATTCTCCCCAAGGTGGGACAGGCCATTTGCTTTTGCTGAATTAAGTGGGATTTTATTTTTACACTTTGCAAAGTGCAAACTAGGTTTGCTAGTGGAGTGGAAAATGTAAGTTTGGTGAGAAATTGTGCTGTGGCTTTGAAGTTGCACTCTTGAGATGTCCCTGTTTCCATAAAAGCTATGAAAGCGACATACTCTTCACCTAAAGATCCTTTCTTTGTGCCTTTTCTCCAAGTCCAAGTGTCCAAATAACTGTTTTACAACCAGGCTCAACAGAGTTAGGATGTCTGCTTGAGGAGCAGGACCAAGAGGGGGAAGAAATGGAGCTGATGGAGAAACTGATCTACCCTCTGATCTACTCTGCCTGCCCCAACAGACCTGGTTGCTCACAGGTGTAGTAGGTCTTTGGGGGATAAAGAAATTGGTCTGCTGGGAGCTGTGCTAAGACAGGTCATCCTGTTTCACAGCTAAGCTGTGTGGAGAGCAACTTGGAGGAGAAATGGGCAACTACTGCTCCAAAGTTTCCCTGGCAGTTCCTGCATATCCGTTCTAAGGAAAACTGTGTGTCATGGCCCCAACAGTTTTCACGTAGTATTTTTAGGTCATATCTGGCTTGTTTGGACGATTCCAGTAATCATAGCCTTGACAGGATTTGTGTTCATTTCTTTCCCTGCTCATTTTAGCGGGGATTGCAAATTTCCATGGCAAACTTTGGACGCCTATATGGAGAATAAGGGGGAAAAAGTGTTGCTTTTTATTGTGTTTAATGACAGACCAATGCTTAATATATTTATATTTTTATTTCAGGGCAACCTAAGGCATCTCTGAAGTGTTCAAAGGAGTGCCGTCATTTTACACCCGTGATTCCCGAGAAGCGGATAAAAAGCTACCGCAGGACTGAACCACAGTGCTTCAAGCAGGGCATCATGTAAGTCCATCCTATGGTCCAGTCCCCTTGCAACACTCACTGCTAAAGTATATAACCTGTCAGCCAAAAACTTTTTTTTTTTTTTTTTTTAAAGAAAGGAGCATTCTGGAAACAGAGTAAATACTGGTGTTTATTTGGAGGGTGTTTTATTTTTCTTTATTTGCCTATTTAAAAACATATAGCCACCCAGTGAGATCGGGGCCCAAACTGCACTGGTTTTTGTTCACATACACAGTGAGACTGTCACTGTCAGGAGTGATAAATAAGCGAGGAAAAGAACTGATGAAAGTGCATATTGGTGGAATGGGGTAGTGCAAGCACACAGAGAGAGTAAGTGTTCACACATTACTGTGAAAGTAGGCATTTTTGGCTGAAAAAGATTCAGAACCAGTTGCTTTTCTGGATAAAAGCAAATAAACAAACAAAAACGCTACCTTTTCCCCCAGAATAATTGTCTTCTTTCTTACCCTGAGAGTGAGACACCATCAAGACCACTTTACTTCAGCTCAGGAGGTTGCTCCAAAGTGAGCCTGCTCAGAAAATGCCTCTATCTCTCTCAGTAAAATATAAGTGTTTTGTTTTCTTGCGTTCATACCCAAGTGCCTGCTGAGCTCCTTGGTTTGTAATGGTGAAAACAAACACATCTGAGCATTGGAAGAATGGTTTTGAAAGAGAAAGTCTGTGCAGAGGAAGCCTTTCGTGTTCAACTGCTCATGACTAACTTAAATATCTAATTAAGGCATTTGCCCTGCCCATAAATAACCCATTCAACCCGGATAGTTTCGCTGTGGTAGAAGTTTGAGAGTGTCCATGTTTACCAGCATCTCTGGGTGCTTCCTGTGTCACAGCGATAGACTAAGTCAGTGTTTTCTGCATCTAGTAAGTATCCTCTTTTTATTTTCACTTCAGATTAACTACTCAGAAGAACGTGGAGCTGTGTGCAAATCCAGGAGAGAACTGGGTAAAGAAGATCATACAGAAATTGGACCAGAAACAGAAAAAGGCCTCCATGGCATCCCCACTTCCACATGCTGCCACCTCAGCAGCAGAGCCAGAAGATCCTGGAATTTTCCGCAAGCAGGTTGGTCTTAGGGTAACAGCTCCATCTCAAGCCACTCCAACCAGTACTTCTCAAGGGGCTGGCATGCCGGTTTTGGATGGTGTAAATGCTCCTACTCTCGAGACAGAAGTGTCTAGCAAACCCACACAAGGCATGCGGGTTCCCATAGCGTTGTCCCCTGTGATATGGGACATTGGTGCCCACTCTGAAGTGAGTTCAGAAGCAAACAGCGATTCCACAAAAACTACTGCACCTTCAAAAACCTTCACAACAGGCACAGGCCCCAGCCAATCCATGGCTCCTGCACAGGGCTTTGAGAACTCGATAGGATCTACAGAGGAACACACAGGAGACACCACAAATGCTACAGTTCAGGTTCCAGACACGACTTGGAATTCAGACCCTGTGTCAATTACCAAAGCACCAGACCATTCTGTAGGTTCCACAGATGGATCCCCAGGTACTACAAGTGCAAGAGCTAACACGTCAGACACTGCTTCCAGGCGTTTTCATTCAGATCATCCCTCCATCCTAGGTAATACTGACATTATCACAACACCGACAACACCTTTTCCAGAAGCTACTTCAGTTTCTTCTTTAAACCTCACAGCTGTCAAAAACGAAGGTCATTCTGACCCCCCCAACAAGATTTTCCGTTCCTGGACAAATGCTTTTGTTACTAGAACCCCTGAACATTCATCAGGAAAGCAGGATCTTCCAGATACACCAACTTCTACCAGTCAAACATTCTCAGTCCAAGCCAGAGCACGGTTGACTACAGAAAAAACAAGCGCTCCACCTTTTCCTAGCTTCCTGTCGAGATCCCAACTGCCCTTTGTCATCGCAGCTTGCCTGGCAGGTGGTGTGATTGCTGGCAGCGCTGCTGTCGTGTGGCTATATAAAAAATTTGGAGCCAAGAAAGCAGCAATGCCCATGGAAATGGTACAGGGCTTGCTCTACCATCCGGACAGATCTCAAGGCAGCATTCATCCAGTGGAAGTGATCTGATGGCTTCATGGCATGGACAGGTTTTGTAGAAATCCTTTGCGTTGCTGCAGGAAAGCTAAGTGTAAGCTGGTCTGGTGACAAGTGCAAAGCAAAGCAGGGAATGCAAATACCAAAGTGATTTGGTTTTTTTTTTAATTATTATTATTTCTTTTCAGAGCAGAGTGCCTAAAAAAATAGCTCTAGGTTGTCATTAACCATACCTTTTGGGGTATTTGGGGAATAAATGATAAGCTCTTTTCTTTCTGGTACTGGGTATGTACGAAGTACACTGCTGTTTTAAAGCTGCTTGGATGCTTTTTGCCAGCTGATGAGTCAGGGTGAGTTTCTGAACTGGTGCTGGGAATTTTTCTGTCTTCTTCACAGCCCAGCTGAGGAACCACTCACCTAACCCTAGCAGCCTCGGGCAGAACGCTCTGCCATACTGAGCAATCTTAATGACAAAACACGTATTTTTTGCACTTTGGGGCACTTCTATGTTAAACCATGACTGAGGTTGTCAGTCGAGGGGTGCTGGCTCTCCAGGCCTGACTAAATACCCCACTAACTCTTGCTGGAGCCCAGCTTTTCAGGCAAAGGAGTTTGAATCTAGTTTTCCTACATAGATAGGGAACTGCAGATGGAAACTAGAAGTTTTAGCCTCAGAGATGCTGGCAGCGCACAGAGTATCTCCTGCTCAAAACTAGACTTCTGGTCCCCAGAATGGCTGGGGGCAGCTGCGTGTGTAGATGTAGCCGGATACCTGAGTTTGGTGAATCCGGGCACCTGCCATAGAAGTCTTCTCCCAGAGATGTACCCGCTGGCCAGCAGGATAGTGAGGGTGAGCTGAATAACCCCATGTGGAAGCAAGCTGTGGCAAAACAGGGAAATATGCAGAGAAATTAGAGGAGCCCCAATAATTTTGCTATTGCTAGTGGAGGATTTTTTGCTGTTTTGCTGTTTAGAGAGCACAAAAGTCAGAAAATACATTTCTGGAGTTGCTAAATGCAGTTCTGGATTAGCAATGCAGGAATTATTCCACTACAGCACTTCCTTTCAGTGCCGTATTCTATCTCTGGAAATAAGCACTTTTGCTGATCCAAAAGAAGGCATGAAAAGTCTGTTTGTGGTCCTACACTTTGGTCTCATTTTAGCTTTTTTTACAGAGCATCTATCATGGGGCTACTAAACATTGTAACAGTGACAGAGCTATTTTTAAACCTGGCTTGTTTCTAATTTTCATACACCTAAACACAGCTCTAAGCCCCATCTTTTACCTGGGGCCAGTGCCTGGAGGTCCTTACTTAACATTTAGTCCTCATTGCCACACTATGAATTTTGCTTCAACATGTAAAGAGGGGATCTCATCCTGTAGTGACTGACTTCAGCTGATCACAACCCAAAGTGTAAACATTCATGTAGAACAACAAAGCTATATATATAGTGCAGCTTTCTATATCCATATGTAGATATATAAAATAAGATGCTCAAAGCAAAGCTCAAAGCTGTAAAGCACAGCTAGGTCCAGCAGACACCACCCTCAGGGAATCCTTCCAGTTCTCAGCGTGGAAACGATGGGCTGCAGCAGCACTTGGTCTCCGATTACTCCCCGTGCTGGAAAGTTGTGACCTTGCAGTTTGGGGAACGCTGCTATAGCATTATTTTTGTATCAAATATGAGAAATGTTATTTTTGTAGCAAATAGGAAAAATGTTATTTTTGTAGCAAAATTTGGCAGTGATGCCGCTGCAGGCAGCATCCTCTTCTGATGAGCGAGGGACAGGTAAAACTATGGCAGCAAATGGAGCGGACAGTGGTTTTCCTGGGATTTTCTTCCTTCAAAGCAAAAAAACATGAGCAGAGACCTCAGTAGCACTTCAGCGCTGAGGGTGCCCTGCTTCAGACCCAATGGCTTCAAGTCCCACAGCAGGATGCGAAAGGATGCGGATTTCAGGTTGCCTGTCCATAATCTTCTAGCTCCTACAGTCCCGCTGGCGCCCGGTGTGGGGAGACACTTCTGTGCACTGGACACTTGGAAAAGCACACCATGAATGTAGCTATTTGCTGCTTGCAGGCGATGGGCTCAGAAACTGGAGCCTGTAAATACTACCGATTCACAGTATTTAACCTTTAATCTGCTCCAGAGAGCAGTGAATGTTATGGGCTCTGACACATCAGTGTGTGGAGTGTGTATGAGTGCACTGTATATTTTCTCTATTGCGTTTTTAAGTACAAGGTAATAAAATTCTTGCGTTAAAGACTGCCGTCTCCAGGCTGGATGACTCGGTCTGGGGCCCGCAGAGCTACAGAGAAGGCTGTGTGTGATCAAGAGAGACAAGGGGACTTCCAGCACGGCAGAGCCAGCAGCGCTGACGCGGCCAAGTGATTGCTCCATCTCTTCGACGTTTATGGCCTCCGGGCTTGCCAAGACTCTTTTTCTCACAGAAGAGCATTTCTAATGCTGCCAAGGCAAAGCAGCCAGCATCCCGCGGGAAAGAGCTTTGCTCCAGCTCGCTCCTGTGAGGAGGAATCGGAAAGCCAAGGACTGTGCTAGGATGTTTTCCACCCTGGGCTATGCTCACCACTGACGTTGAGGAGAAGTGGGAAGGTGGTGAAGCAGGGACATCCCTGGCAGAAGTGACCTGTGAGGATTAGGGCTTTCTCTGCCCTGTGGACACATCCTGGAGCACTGACCTCTCAACAGATGCGGGCCGTGACTCCAGCTCCTCTCCGGTGGCTCATCGTGCTGCTGAGCAAATCCAGGACAGGAGGTTCCGCAAGGAGACGGCCAGGTCAAAATAACTTCCTGGGAATGAATCAGCAGAGCAGAAAGGCCATTTTTATACAAAGTTTTGTGGTAAATCAGCTTGCTTTCTTCTCCTTCTCTCTGTGCTCTGAGGAATGAGCAGACAAGGAGTGGGAGGCTTTTAAACGAGGCAGTCCGTAATCCCAGTGGTGATTAATAACTTCCAATTGAGAGGTCAGTGTAAGTGCCTCAGGGACCAGAGGTTGCGGGTTTTATGGTTGGGGTTAGGGTTGAGGTTAGTGTTAGGGTTTAGGGTCGAGATTTGGGTTTAATTCGGGCTAGGGTAAATTTTAGCTTAGGCTTAGACGGTTAGGGTTGGTTTAGGGTTAGTCTCAGGGTAAGAGTATTAGGGTTACAATGAGGTTTAGGTTTAGGTTTACAGTTTGAGTTAGGCTTACAGTTAATGTTAGGGGTTAGTTTTAGGGTTTAGAGGTAGGGTTAGCATTAGTGTTAGGATTAGGGGTAGGATAATCTTTAGGGTATTGGTTACTATCTAGGCTAGGGGTTAGAGTTAGACGCTAGAGGCAGAATTACAGTTTAGAGTATTGATTAGGGGTAGGTTAGGTGTAGGATTTCCAGTAGGTTTAGAGTTTTGGGTTAAGGTTAGATTAAGGGTTAGGATTAGATCAGGGTTCATTTAGGGTTGGGATTAGGGGATGAGGTTAGGCTTTAGGATTAGGGGTTAGGGTTAAGTGGTTTGGGTTGCGGATAAGGTTAGGGTTAGAATTAAGTTACAGTTAGGGTTAGGACCGGGATTAGCGTTAGGGTCTAGGGTAGGGTTAGGATTTAGGTTTACAGATGGAGTTGGGCTACTGTTACGGTTACGTTTATGTTTAATCTTAACGTTAGGGTTTAGGGTTGTGGTTAGGATTAGGTTAGGGCTAGGATATGTTTTAGGTTAGGGTTAGTGTTAGAGGTCTAGAGTTAGGTTAGGGTTTGTGTTAGGATTAGGGTTATGGTTACGTTTAGGCTTAGGGTTGGGTTTAGGGTTTGGTTAAGCCAGCAAGCGGCTCCTCCTGGGTGATACCTCCTGCGGCGGCAGCAAAGGCCCCTGGCAGCAGCAGGGCACAGCCAAGCCCTGGCCCTTCCCCAGGGAAGGAGATGGCAGTGCCGCCCCTTGCTGCCGCGGGGCCACTCCACAGCTGCCATCAGCTCCCGAGGGTCCCACAGGCCCCGCGCTCCTGCCCCGGCCAGAGAGGCGGAGCAGAGCAGCGCGGCCAGATGTCCCCGAGGCGGGAGGCCAGGCAGTCACAACAGGGCCCGCGCAGCTCGGCTGGCCTAGAGCTGCGAGCCGGACAGGGGGCCCTCTCAGTGCCCCGCTCAGTGCCCCGCTCGGTGCACCCCGTCCTGCCCCAAGCCCAGGGGCAGGATGGGGGGCAGCCCGGCAGGCCTGGCCGCTCTGCCTGTTGGCGCCCTGCACTTGCCCTCTGCTCCTGAGCTGGCACCCGCCATCTCCCCACAGGCTGCCCTTCTACGCCCTCCTGGGGTGTCCCCAGACATCTGTGTGTGGGTGCCCCCAGGAGACGCAGCAGCCCCCGCGGGCGCCGTGGTGGGACGCGCTGTTGCCGTGCACAAGGCGCTGCCCCACTTCATGCCAGCGGAAACCTCTGAGGCTCAAGGGCCACCTGGTTGTGTGCGCAGCGCAGGTCACACTGCCCACGCATCCCTGAAGATGTGGAAAGGTTCAAATGCAGGGAGCTTGCACCCCTCCACACGCTGCAAAGGGGCGTAATGCCAGCGTGGGACACAAGTTCACCCAAGGCAACCCCTGGGCACAACATTTGCCTGCAGCCACAGGCAGGGCCGCGGGGACGCAGGGAGCCGCAGCAGGGCCCTGTGTCCTGGGAATGGCCCGTCCGCAAGGCCAGTCCTTTGACCCTCCCCGTTCCTCCTCCCCAGCACGCCCAGCCCCTCGCAGCTCTGCCCTCCCCTGCAATCTGGGTGCCTCTGCGCAAAACATAAAAGGCCGTTTGCGTGGAGAGAGCAAAAGGATCCCGCGCGGGTTTGCCATGGGGAGCGCGGACTTCGGGGCGACGCTGCTGATGCTGCTGATGCTCCTGCAGCCCGCGGCGCAGTTCTGGCTCTTCAACGTGCTCTTCCCACCCACCTCCACGCCAGAAGCGCCCCCGACCAACAGCACGCCGCCCGTGGTGCTCGGTAAGGTCACGCACGCTGCCCGGAGCCCGTTGGCGCCGGCACCGAGCGCAGGTGCAGGCAGCACCCTGGGCTCTGCTTGCTGGGGCGCTCCGTGGCCGGACACAAGGCCCGGGCTTGCTGCAGCATCGGGAACTGCTTAGTGCGTCTGGCGGCTGCAACCCACTTTGCAGTCTCTGCCCGTCTCGCTGTGCTGGAGGAGACGGCGCTGGTGGAGGGACGGGGGCTAAAGGAGCCCCAAGGGATGTGGTTTCCTGCTTTTGCTGCTGCCATTCCCGTGAGCTTCTGCCCCTTACCCCTTGCTGCTCCCCAAGGCTGTCCCAGACCTCCGTGTGTTTTTGTTGCTGCGTGATTCACCCTGCCCTGGCCGCAGGGCATCCGTGTCACGTCAGATCGGATGTCCTGGTGCCGGGGTACAGCAGAAGGGAGCGCGGACTGGCAGGCAACGTCTCCCGCTAGCTGAGGAAAGAGAGGCCTAGGGGAGTGCCCTGATGAGATGCAGATGTGACCGCCAGCCCCACAGCTGGTATCTGTGTCCTGAACCGCAGCCAGGGCTGTTTGCAGATAGCTAGAGGCTGCCGCTCGGCTGAGACCTGCCTTGTTGTGTTCCCCGTGCCATCACCGAGGGCCTGACACGAGGTTTTGTCATGAAATCTATTCTGGACAGAGCTTTCTTCTGCTTTTTCCTTTTCTTGACTCCAAGCAGCTGAATTTCCCTTTTAAAAAAGGGAAGAGGAAACCAGAACTTAACATCCTATAGCTCTGGACTCACTTCCCCATGGGCAGAGCGCTGCTTTGGCACAGGGGAGCAGCCCACGCCGAGCACTGCAGCGGGGCACATGCAGTGGGATTAGCGTTAGTAAAATAATACCACTTAATACCACTTAATAAGATACTGAGCGCATGGCCTGGCCTCTTTGGCCATGCCAGTGGCCGGGAGGATACATGAAGGCCTCATGCAGTGGGGAATGATGTGGTGCGAGGAACCTCGTGCCTCTTCTCTGCATGCTCCACAGCCATAAAGGTTCCACCAGCAGCTCTTCAGGGCTCCGGGCAGCTCCTCTGGAGCCCCACAGGAGTCACGTCCAGCTCCCGCCTCACAGATCAGGTCCAGGTAGCTCCAAGCACCCGGAGTTCCCATCCCAGCACCTGGAGGCTGGTTCTGCCTCATGGTCCAAGCCGGGGTACTCAGGTTGCTGCTGCGGGGCCGACACGACATTCGCGGGCAGCCGGGATCCGACCAGCCGCCCGTCAGCGTCCACGTGCAGCCCATCCCCCTTGGCCAGGCATCCTGTAAACCCCTGGTGCCCTTGGGACCGCCGATAACCCCTCTGCTTCCCCAGGAACTCCCTTAATGATTACCTAATGTCCCTTGGGAGGTGAGGCAGAGCACAGGGCTGCTCACACCAGGGGCCCCATGTCCGCGGGCTGGGACCTGCCTGCAGCCTGGCAGGGCAGCAGCAGGTCTGCCCCATGCCAGGGGTGCTCCCGACAGCCCCTGGCACCCGCTAGTCCCCCACTGTGACCTTGCGGCACTCGGGATGGCCGGCGGGAGCTGCTCTGGGCTCTTCTCTTGCTCTCAGGGCAGCCACATCGCCTGCTCCTCTGCCTGCGCCCAGTCCACTGGGGCACTGTGATATTCTGACCTATCTTAAGTGCTTTGGGGAATGATGTCCTTATCCCCGCTCAGGGAATCTGGAAGTGGAATTACGCCCTTCCCTGCAGAAGCTGCCATGGATAATGGGCAGCAGCTGAACAAGGCACCCACAATATCTCATTCCACTCTCACATGGGACAAGAGGCTGTGGCTGGGCTCTGCATCCTTTAGCTGGGGGCACCACAGGCTGGAGCAGCCATGAGGCTGCCTCCGTACCCTTCCATGCCTGGCGTCACCCAGTTGCACTTACTGGGTCTCCCAGCACAGCACAGCCCTTCTCCAGGCTGCAGGCAGGCCAGGACATCTTATATGGACAGTTGGCCACAATCCCGTTGTCACCAACACAGAAATTATCCTTGGGAGAAGTGATGTAAAGGACTGTATCTCCCAAGGCCACACCAAGTGTGTGGGTTTACATGTGGTGGGCTGTGAACTTGTTTAAAACAGCTTGGTGTTTACTGTAAGGGATATTTGCACTGAAGTCCCCCAGGGTAGGGTCCTGCTCGGAGCTGAACCATCTCAGGGAGACCTTGTTCAGCCTCTGTGGAGGGTTTAAAGTTCAGAAAAACAGTGTGTGGGCGCTGGGCACCAACACTGGGGCTGCTTTCTCCTCAGACCTCTGTTACTGCAGAGCCAAACGCCTGGAGTGACAGTTGGTGCAGTGCAACCACCGACAAGTGATGTAGTAGGATGGAGTCCGAGTGGCACCGAGTCCCTCAGTCTGCAGGGAGGAGAAGAGCATGGAAGCCCATCCAGGCACTGAGCCTGTTCTTGGGGTCGTTCCCTGATGGTCCCGTCTGCAGCGCGTTGGGGAAATGCAATTCAGTGGGTCCCTGACAGCGTGTTTTCAGCGTGCTGCCGCTAACCCTGGAGAGCCGGTGAGATGAGGACTAACTACCTTTGTCTCCCTCTCTGGTGCTTCCAGTGCCAGGGTGCCTCGGGAACCAGCTGGAAGCAAAGCTGGACAAGCCAGATGTGGTGAACTGGATGTGCTACCGCAAAACCGAGGACTATTTCACCATCTGGCTCAACCTCAATACGTTCCTGCCAGTGGGAGTAGACTGCTGGATCGATAACACCAGGTACCGTTCACCCCTCCCTAGGGAGCTCCCCAGGGAAACGACCTACCGGGGATCTCCCTCCCCTGTCCTCCCCATGCGGCCCTGACCCGGCGCACAGAGCAAACCACAGAGCATCGGCCTGTCCGAGCACCCCGTGTGTGCTAACACAGCCACCTACCTCCAGCCCTCATGCACAAACAGGTTCCAAATGCCCCGTTCCTCCTTCTCTGCCATGTGCTTGTGCCATCTAGACTGTCCGTAGCACGTGTTGGACAGCAGTGACAGAGACACCGCAGCTCATCACTCCATCAAGGTTTCCTGTCCTGACTCGCAGCGGTTGGCACTCGGAGATCATAATTCATGTGCTTGAGCCTGGAATGAGGCAAAGAGGCTTTAGAAGAGCCTAATCATGGAGAAAAAGGGTCTCAATGACAGAAATGCCATTCTCAATGACAGAGATGTCATTCTCAATGACAGAAATGTAACATGGCAGAGACTGTCCATAGCTGGTCAGGGGAAACTCATGCATTTCCCCAGGACAGGCATGATTTTCCTTGTGTCCTGATGCTGACCCAAGGAGCAGCAGAGCCCCCAGCTCTGAGACAAGCTACTCCCCAAGAAGCCCTTCTTGTGGCACCCCTTCTCCACAGCTGCACAGACCAATGCCCTGTGTGCCTGTTTGCAAGGACCTTGCCAAGGGCTACAGGGGTGTCCAGAACAGAGCACAGCTCCGGGCACCCTCCCCATGCTATGGACAAGACCTAGCACCCAGCACCCAGTCCTGAAAGGGCCAGGCACTTGTGACATCCAGCAACAACAACAACAACAACAACAACAAAGGTGCTATTCCAGCAAGATGCCTGGATCCTTGCAGGGAAATGCTGCAGGAGCAGGCAGATGTGCTAGCAGGACAAGCCTGTGCCTTGGAAATGCGGGATGTCCTAGCAAGGAGATCAACTATCAGAGCCACATGCCCTCTGGCCACAATCTGTGCCCTACAAAACCCAGATCACGTTTGGTCCTCAGCCATCACCTCACGAATTGGGGGTCCATCCACGTCCCCACATACAAACACTGCTGCACTAGGGATTAATCTCAGCCTAGGGCTGCCGAGCTGCACTGTAGATTCACTCTTGTCACTCAGAGAATTGGTCTCATATAAAGATCTCCATACAGAGAGCCCAAAGGGACAACATGGGGACACTAGGCCAGAAGATCTGCAATCCGTGTCTGTGCTCTCCACGTGAGACTGCGAAGCAGCCACCTGGGTCCCAGGATATTCAGGGATCTCCTCCTGTCCTCTGTGGTGTTGTCCTTCCTGTTCCTTTCTGTCCTTTCCCTGCAGGGTGGTGTATAACCGAACCTCTCGAAAAATGTCCAATGCCCCTGGGGTGCACATCCGTGTGCCTGGCTTTGGCAAGACCTATTCTGTGGAATATCTGGATCAGAGCAAACTGGCAGGTGAGAGAGCTCGCAGGGTGTCCAAGGCTACAATGTGCTCGTAGTACTGCAGTGGAACACGGCTCCCTGTGCCTACGAGGTTCATCCCAACCTGGTTCTGCAGAGCCCAATCCATCTGGGAATGAGGGAGATGCATCCTTCCTATAGCAAGCCCTCTCCGTGCTTGCAGACACTCACCCTGTCCTTCACCCCATGGCACAGCCCCTCCAGGATGCACAAAGTTGCCATCTCCAGAAGGAACGATCAAGCTATGGTGCTTGCCAGAGGGAACTCTTACTGCAACAACATCAGGGTGGGCAAAGGATTGCAGGTAGAGACCACAGATCTAATCCCAATATGTTCTCTGTCTTTAGGTTACCTGCACACGCTGGTGCAGAACCTGGTGAACAACGGCTATGTGAGGGACCAGACAGTCCGGGCAGCCCCCTATGACTGGAGAGTCGGGCCCCGTAAGTGTAGGGTTGGGCAAGGAGGGCCACTCGTGAGCATGATACCTGTGTCTGGTGTCAGGCCAATATATTAATTAAGAACAGTGGGGTGATACAGAGATTGCCTGGAAAATTATGGTACATGTGGCTTAGACCATGAGGCCATTAGTGATGCTTTCATTATGCATAGTGGCACTTCTCCTGGCATCTATATCCATGTTTCTCTCTAGTTTGGGCTCCTAGGACCAGTCCATAAGCCCTGTGGCTATGAGAGAACTGGCCAAGAGCTGGTGCCCCTCTCACCCACAGATGAGCAACCCGAGTACTTTGAGAACCTCAAGGCGCTCATAGAAGAAATGCACGACGCCTACCAGCGCCGCGTGTTCCTCATCGCACACAGCATGGGCAACCTGCACGTCCTCTACTTCCTGATGCAGCAGCCTCAAGCCTGGAAGGATCAGTACATCGGCGGGTTTATCTCCCTGGGGGCTCCCTGGGGAGGATCTGTGAAGCCCCTGCGTGTCCTGGCCTCCGGTGAGTGAGGGCCTTTGTTCAGTGACCTCCGTGGGGTTTTCTTCTCTCCTGCAAAAAATCCTTGGGTCAGGGTAAGAGCCTGGGTCTGGCTCGCTTCTCCCTGCCTTCCCCAGGCATCTGCTCCATTTCTGTCAGCGCAGGGCACTGGTAGCTGGCCCATTTCATCAACCTCATACCTTCAACCTCATTTCATGGAGTAGAAAACGTGGAGGCCATCTAAGGGGACACTATCCTGTACAGGATAATAGTGTTTCTCCATACCTCTATCCCCAACAGGTTCTTCTGTCTTCAGGCCTAAAACTCCATTCACTTATTCCCTCTTTAGTTTCTTTTCAATCTCAAAAGCCACAATCCAAAAAGCCTAATGTGATAACCCAGATACAAGAAGTCTCAGGCTAAGCCTCCAATATGCATGGGATTGATTTAAAATCACACATTTCAAGAAAGCGAGATTTCTGCTTTTAACTTCTGGCCCCTTGCACCACTCTCAATCACCTGCTGATAGTCTCCTCTTGTGGCATAGGGCCAGAAACATTTTGCAAGGCAATCTGAAAATTGGTCTACAACTGCACCAAATTAGATGTGTGATAGGAAACCAGGGTGGTCTAGAGGTGTCAGACGACTCAAGCAAAAGCCAAGTATTGCAGATATCATGTGTACAATGACTTTCTGCATCCTGCATGTGTCTCATTCATTAGGCATATGCTGCGGAGCCTGGATGCTCCCTCTGACACCTTAGGCAAAAGCGTTGGAGCATTTCCCTTGCTGTGGGCAGCAGGTCCTGCAAGGGGCTGTTCTGCTCTGCGCTATAAGAAAAGCCCTCCTTGCCCTTTAGTATCTTCTCCTTTCTTGTCCTTTCTGCTGGATTCACGGGGTAGATCTGACATGGGATAACTGGACGGGCTGGCCCGAGTAGGACCCCTTAGGCACCCTAAAGAGCCCCATTTGCTGAGGAGGCCACGCAGTTTGTGACGAGCCCCTGGGTGTCCCTGCAGGTGACAACCAGGGCATTCCGCTCATGTCCAACATCAAGCTGCGCGAGGAGCAGCGCATGACAACCACCAGCCCCTGGATGTTCCCCACGAGCCTGGCCTGGCCTGAGAGCCACGTCTTCATCTCGACGCCCGCCTACAACTACACGTACCGGGACTACCGGCGCTTCTTCACCGACGTCAACCTGGAGGACGGCTGGTACATGTGGGAGGACATGAAGGACTTGCTGAAGGACTTACCCCCTCCCGGTGTGGACACCTACTGCCTCTACGGCACGGGGTACCCCACCGTGGAAACGTACATCTACGACGAGCATTTCCCTTACGAGGACCCCGTGGACATGGTTTACGGCGACGGGGACGACACCGTCAGCACGCGCAGCTCTGCGCTGTGCAAGCGGTGGCGCGAGCAGCAGCAGCACAAGGTGCTCGTGCGGGAGCTGCGTGGCGTTGACCACCTCAACATGGTCTTCAGCAACCTAACGCTGAGCTACATCAACGACATCCTGCTGGGGAGCCCGCAGGCCGCGGACGGGACGCACGCGGAGCCGCGGCGGGAGAGATCCCGGTCGGAGACGGGAACGGGGAAGGAGATCCCACCGGGACGCAGAGCCCCGGAGGAGCCCAGCAACAACTGAGGGAAGCAGCAAGGGACTCGGAGCCGAACGCTTGGGAGAAGGAGCAAGACCAGCAGCTTGGGGGGACAGGCCTGCAGCCATTCCCACGCCGGTTGTGTTTTTGTTCTGGGAATGGGGATTAATCAGTCTTGGGAGGCTCGTCCCTCGTAGATGGATAATTAACCTCGCTGCCAGCTCATTAACATCGCCCTCGCGGGCTCCCGCGCACACGCAACCCCTCATCGCTAGCGCTGCATTTAGCACCATAGAAGCCGCAGGGCTGGGGACGCCCCTGTTCATCGGGACGGGGCCAGAGCAGCCCCGTGACGGGCGCGGGCCCCGGTTCGGCACCAGGGCACTCGCAGGGCAGCGGGACGGCGGTGTCACCAAGCACCTTGGCCAGCACGCAGGCAATGAGCAAGGATCCCAGTGCCGCACCGGCTTGAAATCACCGTTATAAAATAATAAATATTCTTTGCTTGTAATGCTTGAGCGTCCTTTGCGTCACATCTTCCAGCCTGCTTCCACACGTACAACACAATTTGTAACTGAAACGAAGATTCTTGCTTCCTCCGTAATAAACATTACTGATGTGCCAACAGCTCAGCCACTCACACGGGAGAATGTTAGGGCTATTGGGCACATTTGTTTCCTCGGTCCGCCCTGCCCGTGCGCAGGTTCCGCTGAGGAGTAACGGGGCAGTTGTCAGAGCCCGGAACCGGCTGTGTCGGGGACGCGCAGGCCTCGCTGCCCCCCGTTGCACTGACAAAAGCGCCGCGAAGCCGGCCCCGCGCGGCCATTTCCCGGGGCGGCTTCGGGCTGCCCTGAGGGGACGAGCAGGGGGCGGGGCGGGGCTGCAGGGGGCGGGGCGAGAGCCGTGGTGGGCGGGC
>JAWLRI010000305.1:167918-235508 GCA_034781795.1 Crypturellus tataupa | reverse complement strand
CGCGCGCGGCCCGGGCAGGCGCGGGGCCGGGGCTGCTGCCCGGGGTACCGCGTGCCCCGGGTATTGGGTGCCCCGGGTATCGGGGGTGCTGGGTGAGCAGGGTGCTGTGGTATTGAGTGCCCGGGCTGCAGGGTGTCCAGGGTGCTGCTGCCCGAGGTATCCCTGGTATCTGGGGTACAGGGTGCCCAGGGCATCTGGGATGCTGGTGCCTAGGGTGCCGGAGGCCCCCAAGGTATCTTGGGTGGTGGTGCTGGGGTGCTAGGGTGCTGGGGTGGCGGCATTGCAGCGGCCCTCACGCCCCAGGGCTCTGGGGTCTGCAGCGCCTCGTGCCCGGGGGTGCCAGGAGGTCCCCGTGACACCCTGCACTCACCCCGCGGCCCTCCCACCCCGCAGCATCCCGGTGCCCGACGGCGGCACCATGGCCGGGGCCTGCAGCGAGGGCAAGATCGCCGGGCTGTACGACCTGGAGCGCACACTGGGCAAGGGCCACTTTGCAGTGGTGAAGCTGGCGCGGCACGTGTTCACGGGGCAGCGCGTGGCCGTGAAGGTGATCGACAAGAGCAAGCTGGCCGGCGAGGCGGCAGGGCAGCTGCTGCAGGAGGTGCGCTGCATGAAGCTGGTGCAGCACCCCAACGTGGTGCGCCTCTACGAGGTCATTGACACCCACTCCAAGCTCTACCTCATCCTGGAGCTGGGCGACGGCGGCGACATGTTCGACCACATCATGCGGCACGAGGGCGGCCTGGCCGAGGGCCGCGCCAAGCACTACTTCGCGCAGATCGTCCACGCCATCTCCTACTGCCACAAGCTGCACGTGGTGCACCGCGACCTCAAGCCCGAGAACGTGGTGTTCTTCGAGGAGCAAGGGGTGGTCAAACTCACGGACTTTGGCTTCAGCAACCGATTCCAGCCGGGCAAGATGCTGACCACCAGCTGCGGCTCTCTGGCATACTCGGCACCCGAGATCCTGCTGGGAGAAGAGTATGACGCGCCGGCTGTCGGTAAGGCTGGTTGCGCACCGAGTGGGAGATGTCCCTTCTCCGGTGGGTTTGTTCCAGTGCTGGCGGGTGGGCTGGGACACCTGGGCGCGCTCACTCGCTTGCACGTGGTTGTCCTCTGCTTTTGTGGGCCAGTCTGGTGTGCGGGACCAAGAGGTTCCCTCTTGGTTACGTCAATGGGTGACAAACAGCAGCTAGGAGTATCCAGACAGGCAGTCCTGGTGGCACCACTAACCTTGCTGGGATGAAGCACCTGTTAAAGATCCTGAAACTGCACATTCCTGGGCTTGCCGCTGGAGTAGGGAGTTCTCAGGGCAAATCTTCCTGCTTGGACCATCCTCTTCCTCAGAGAGCAGAACAACAGCTCTTGGTAGGGAAAAGGCCATGGACCTGCTGTGCTGTCCTCCAAACGGGTCTTACTGGGGTGTCAGTTAGGAGAAGTAGCTCCAGAAAACGGCTGAGGGAAAAACAACACTCAATTTCGTTGCTTTTGAACCAAACTGGTTCGGTTTGGAGGTGTAGCAGTGAAATGGAAGCTGCTTGGGATGCTGCTCTGAGGAGCTCAGAGCGTTCCTTGCGCTCCAGCCTGGCTCGGGGAGCATTTCCTCGCCATGCTCGGGCTGGGGGGCAGCTCCTCTCCCGGCTCTTCTGCCACGACACGAGCAGGGTCTGGAGGCCTGAGGAGACCCAGGTCTGGGGAGAGCCCTCGTGCTGCAGGGCCGCGGGGAGCCGAGCAGGCAGTGCCAGGGCACTGCGAGGCCCTGCTGCGACAGCTGGGACGTGGGAGGGATGGCCGGGCCCACCAGGATCAGGGCCGGCTCTGCTGGAATTTGGGGCATGAGGATTTAGAAGGGAGGGGGGGAAAAAAGCAAAACATTGGGAGTCCCTAAGGAAAAAAGTTCAGTTTAGGCCTGCTGGAAGAAGGCTCCTTGACTGGAAACTGCCGTGGCTTAAAAGAGAAGGGAAAAGCATAAGCTCATCGCTCTGCAAAAGGAAAACAGAGCGAGGAAAACGGATGCAGATGCAAAATTATACAGTGCAGGTACTTAAGAAGCTAAAAGTATTAATGAAAGCCTCTGGGCCTATCTTCAAGATTCTTTTTCGGGCAGGATTTGGGCAGGATTCCCGAGCTGTCGCTGCCCGGTCTGGCCAGGTTTGGAGGTCGGATGTGGGTGCTGTGAGGCTGCCTCTGGCCAGGCAGATGCACCCAGCGCAAAATGGATTAAAGATAACCGTGTCCAAAGAGACTTCTAGAAGGTATTAAAAAGAAAAGGAGTCAAACAGCTCTGTGCAAAATTGGAGCAGCGAGGATTAAAGGGCTGCGAGGGGGGAGAGTGGATGGGCTCTCCTCCTGCAGGCAGCCTTCCCAAGCGGGTCCCTTTGATATCCGAACAGATCCAGCTTGGGAGCTGCCCTGGGTGGAGATGAAACTGCAAAGGGATGTCAAAACATCTGGGTGTGGGTGCAGAACCGCATCCTCAAGCAGAGGGAGTTGCTGTCCCTCCTCCCTCGCCTGGTGCTGGAGAGAAGCTCCCCTGAGAAGACAGAGCAGAGAGAAGTGCTGTTAATGGGGAGGGAAGAGAGCAGGGAGCTCTGTGCGAGGCGCATGCAGACGCGTGTATATAGATATATCCTGCATTCCTGTATTCCGGTCACAAGGGAGGCACGTGTGGCTGAGTGCTCCTGCTGGGCGCTGCGGCTGGCGTCTGTCCTGACGCAGCCCCTGTCCCCGCAGCAATGGGGGCAGCTGCGCTGCAGCGTTTGGGATGGTGCCCGCGCAGCGGGGTTCATCCTGCGGAGCCAGACCAAAGGCTGCAGGGGCAGCGCTACTTTTGCAGGGGGCACATGAGGGCTGCAGGCCCGGCTAGCCCTGTGCTGCCTTCCAAGCCCAGCCCGCGCGAGAGAAGGATGTGAGAGCATCCGCTGTTCCCATTGTCACGGCAGGAAGGGCTTTTCCTGCGGCCACCATCCTGCTGAGGCTCCTGTGGGCTGTGCCCCGTCCTGCCACTCTCCTCCTCTTTGGCCAGGTCCGGGTGTTGCTCCTTGTACCCTGTGCCCTGTCCCCCTGTGCCAGGCCATTTCCTGGAGGGGTTTCCTGAGGCTCGCAGGGCTCTCTGTGAGCAAAAGGGAGCTAGAGAGCGGCTGCCAGTGCCTGGCAGGAAGCGCCTGTCACATGCCAGGTTATTTATAGTGAGCAGGGGAGGCAGCCTGCAAGCTGCTCCTCTCCGAGAGCCACTCACAGGTTGCAGACCCCGCGGGCACCAGGGTTTTTTGCACTATGTATGTGAAGCAACCTAGCAGTTTAATGCTCCTGCTGCGTGGGGAGATGCGCTGGCTGCCTGCGTGTGGTTGTACAGAACAGACTGTACCTACCTGGAGGGACTGCGTCTCAGCCACAAGCGGGGGCAGCTGCAGGGGAAGCGCCTGTGCGCTCCGTCCTGCTCCCAGGGCTGCGCTGATGTCCTGCCCAGGACAGGAACAGCTAGGGGGGACATCGGTAGCACACGTCTGTCCTCTCTTGCACGTGCAAGGCCAGCGCGCCTGGGTGTTGACTCGTGCTCCTCCCTGTGTGACTATGGCCTGCTGTTTCCTGCGTGACAGGTACAAAAGTGGGTGCTGACCCTGTGCTATAGTCGGATGCTTCCCCTTGCCCCTGTTTGGGAAGGTGCCCAGGCAGCCCTAGTCCCTCAGTGTGGCTTCTTGGGGCTGTCCCCTGCCTGCGTGCCGTGTTCCTGCTGCTTCTGCTGCACGTAGCCAGGCCCAGCTCCAGCAGGAGCCTTTCCCGAGGGCATCCTTGCACGAAGAACCCAAATGCTCGGGGGTGACCCCATCTGTGCAACCCCTGTGGTGTGCCTGTGGCAGAGGCACAGCCCTGAGCATCATCAGTGCATGCCAAGAGGCTGGTGACGGATCTGTTTGAGGCCAAGATGAGTTGATCCGAGTCATTGCAGGTGACCTTAGTGGCATGGGTCAATGAGGAGGAGGTGGATGGAACAGGGGGCAGTGCCTCGGGTCTGGTCTCCATGTCCTTGCACCTGAGACGAGGACAACGCAGCCTCTTTTGTGAAGTGCCTTGAGGCTGGCTCAGATTAGGCAATAAGAAAGGTGCTTCCCTTACCTTGGTGGAGCTGTGGTCCTGTCTGCTGTGTCTTCACCCTGGGCTGGCACCCTTGCAAGTGCAGTTCCTGCAGCAGCTGCACTGATCTTCTCAAAGGGCCCACTGAGCTGCACTCTTCTCTTCCTCTTGCAGACATCTGGAGCTTGGGCGTCATCCTCTACATGCTGGTGTGCGGCCACCCGCCCTTCCAGGAGGCCAACGACAGCGAGACGCTCACCATGATCATGGACTGTCGCTACACTGTCCCGTCGCACGTGTCGGCGCAGTGCTCTGAGTACGCACCTCTCCCACCCCATCCCACCCTGCCCCTTGCACCCACGTGTTGGGCCTTCTGACCCCAGGAGACCCCTGACTCACTGCCCTCGTGGTGGGGTGCCCCGTCCAGGAAGAGGTGGGGATATTTGGAGGCTGGGGGGGCACTGCGCTGTGCTTCAGCGGCAGCTCTAGGGCAGTGAGTGGTATTCAGTCTTGTCCCACAGCTGCAGGGGTTTTGGGGTTGGTCCCGGTGCACACCCTCCGTGTTTGACCTGTCCTGCTTTCTGCCGGCAGCCTCATCTCGAGGATGCTGCAGCGGGACCCCAAGCAACGCGCCTCCTTAGAGCAGATCGAGAGCCACGCGTGGCTGCAAGGGGTGGACCCGTCCCCTGCAAGCCGCTCGCTGCTGCCCCTCACGTCGCACAAGCGGGTGTCCCGGGAGGAGCACGACATCATCATCCAGGCCATGACTTGTGGGAACATTGCGGACCGGGACACCATCCAGGAGTGAGTGCCGTTGGGTAGCCCCGCGCGCATCAGGCGGGAGGGAGCGGAGGGGACGCGGAGCTGGGAGTCCCTCTAGAAGAGCCTGGGGGGTTGTGGCGCTGCCCCAGGCACTGACGGGGCTGCTGGGCTTGTCTCTCCCTGCTGCATCCAGGGCTCTCGAGGCCGACCGCTATAACCACATCACGGCTACCTACTTCCTGCTGGCGGAGAGGATGCTGAGGGAGAAGCAGGGCGGCCGCCTGAGCCTCGTCTACAACTTGGCCAAGCAGGTCCAGAGCGGGTGAGCTCCGCTGCTCCGGATCCCCCTGCCAAGCTCGCGTGTTGCCCCGCACTCCCGCAGGACAGTGGAACATTGCCCCAGCCCAAACCAACCGCGTTCTGCAGGGGCAGGGTGGAGAAAACGGTCCCCATCGGACATCAAGGTGTCCATGCCCCCACACAGGGTCCCTGCTGGCCCTACAGCCCCGTCCACACAACCAGCCTTGCTGTTTCCCTGGGTCAGGCCATGGGCTCTGACTCTTCCATTCCTCCCATCCCCCAGGACCAACCTGTCAGACACCTTCAGCCCCGTGGGCACAAGCAGCGACCTCTCTGCTTTTGGGGAGCTGCCACCCAACGTCCCTGCGGGTCCCGGCCCGCAGCCACCCTCCCTGCATCGCGGGGGCAACGACGGGGACACCAGCCACGGTGGCAGGCAGCACCCTCGGGTGCTGCTGAAGGCCCCTGTAATCGAGACAACTATTACCAAGAGCGCCCCGGCCCTGCAGCAGATCTGCGAGGAAGAGGAGGAGGATGAGGAGGAGGAGAGGAAGCCCAGCGTGAACGAGAGGAAAAGCAGCTCGCTGAACCAGGAGCAGATGCGGGACTTTCTGCGCGCCAGGGCCTGCCGGCTGTCGTGCCACGGGGACGCACTGGGCTCGGGGGCTGAGGCAGCTCTGTGGCGTGATGCAGGGGGCTGGGGTACATGCCAGCCCGTGCTGGATGCTTGGGGATGCGCTGCCTGGGAGGGGAAGGGGGTCACGAGGGAAGGACACGGAGAGCTCAGGGCTGGCAGGTTCTCCCTGGAGACGCAGGGTGACGGAGCAGCAGGCAAAGCTGAGCCCGCTGTGAAGAAGGAAGGAGCTGAGCGCAGGGCAGAGACCCCCAAGGAAATGGGGGCTGTGCTGTCACCTGAGAGCTGCGAGAACTCTGGTGCTGGAGTCCCTGAGGCCCAAGGGGCAGAGATGGCCTCCACCACCCTCCTGAGCTCACCGGGGCCTGCAGACAAGTCCCAAGGGCCCGAGGCACCCGCCAAACCCTGCAGCCAAGCCAAGCTGGTGACAGAGAGCTCTATCCGCGGCCCTGGTGGCACTGAGGCAGGCGCGGAGAACGTGATAAAGCTGGACCCGGGCAAAAACAAAAGCGCCAGCCTCAGAGACAGGATCCTGCAGTTCCCACTGTGCGAGAAAGCCCTGGCCTTCAAAATCCGGCCCAGCTCCAAGGAGAGCCTCCTGTCCCTGGGGCAGTTCAACTGCTGCCATGTGATTTAGCGCCAGGCTCAGGTGAGGCCCTCGGGTGAGGGAAGCGCCCCGTTGCTGGGAGCGCTGGTGGGCACGGGGCAGAGAGCCATCATGTTATTGCCACCCTGCTTCATTCCTTCACCCACCGAGCAGAGGCCGAGTGGCTGGCAATGCTACCTGTCCCGTGTGGCCCTGCTCCACCTGCTTTGTCGCCCCTTCCTGCAGTCCCCAACCTGCCAGCTCAGTGCCACCTCCCACTAGCGCCCACCCGGGACAGCTCTGTGCAACCGGGCACCAAGCAGGAGGTAAGTGGGGACAGAGCATCCCCAGGGCACCCATTGCAGCCAAGGGGGAGCTGCCACCCCTCTGTGTGTTGTTGCGACAGCCACCAATGCCCAGCAATGAGCCCCACTGCCTCCAGCTAAAAATGAGGTCTGCACCGCTGGCAAATGCTGGTGCTCCCCATTTCTTTCCTACCCCACACCAGGGTGGGCTTGCCCTGAGACCCTGGGGGTAAAGGGCTACCTGGACATCTCCCAAGCCCCAGCTGGCCACCAGCTGCTGCCTGAGGAATAGCCGGGGGGGGAAGGCGAGCAACCACGCATTTTTTTAACTACTAGAAATATTTTTTTTAAATAGTCTATTTTAATGTAATTCCACAGAGATTGCTATATCCCCGCCCTAGCCCTGCCTGAGCACCCCCGGCGCGGGGGTCCGGCCCCCAGCGCAGCAGCATGTGTGGCCCCAGGGCAACCCCCTGCCCAGGGGACGGCTCTGGCATCTGCAGGCCTCCCCGCCACCCTCCCCGGGGCTGCATGTGGGCACAGGCTGGGGCCAGGCACGGGCCTGCCCCACACGTGCACCCACTCGAACGCTGCCCCGCAGGCCTCCCTGCCCAGAGGAGCTTTCTATTTATTATCTCTTTGTTTTCTTGCTGGCAAGAAATGAATAGTGACTAATGTGTGAGGCGGAGCTCGGGCCGAGCTCTGTGTAGCATGCACTGACTGGATCGGAGCCGCTGGAAAGCAAAGTTCATCGGTCCAATAAAATAACCTCTTGATTTCAAAGCGGTTGTTGGCTCTTGTCACTGGTCCCCGAGGAGCAGCCCTGGTGCCATCGTACAGCATCACCGTCCAGCCGGTCCCTTGATCCTGCCAGAGCAGGGATTTTTATCACAGTCAAACCCAACGGAGGTGTCTCTGGGGTTGCTGATGGGCAAAGCTGGCTTCTCCACCAAGTTTCTTTTCCTCAGAGAAGATACCTGGATGGAGAAGCCTGACAGGCTCATCTGGTGGCCCTGGCTCAGCCAAAGGGTGATGCTAATCCCAGCATTCCCACCGCAGCTTTCCGTTCTCCAGCCTGGGCCGGTGCTGCCTGCCCTGAGGCTGCTCACGGATGGCCTCACCCCATGTCCCTTCCCTGCGGGGCTGGACCAACTTTTTCCCTCTTCCCCAAAGGAAAGAGCAGTCACGATGCAAAAACCCGAGGGGGAACCAAAAGCCCTTGCTAGACGAGGCAAAGGGTTTAGTGCTTCAAGCACAGCGGGCCCAGGTGCCTGCTGAGGAGCTGGAGGACATCCCAAAGGGTAGGAGGCCTTTGGGCATGTGTGGATCTTGCTTTTGTTTTGGGGGACAGTCTTCTCCAGAAGCTTTTGCAACCCAAGAGAAATCCACCCGCCCGTGAACACGTTACAACCCCATCCGTGCTACAGGAACAGTCTGGCACAGCAGGGACCCAGCTCAGGCACTGCAGGACGGGGGCTGCTTGGCCAGAGGCCAAACTCCCCATCCACGCTCCCTGCAGAGTGCAGTGACCCAGAGCTCGGCAGCGCCAATTCACTGCGACCAAACAGAAAAAAAAATCTCACATGAGATGTAAATACTTCATCTATCCCTGTCTGATTTCTTAGCTGCTCTTCCAGCTCGCTGCAGACCTCTGCAGGGACAACCCCCTCCTCCGGGCAGGCATCCTTGGGGATGCTCCTGAGGCAGGAGGCAAGGAACAACAGCAGTGGCCAAAGCGCGGGAGGGACACGGCAAGCAGGGACTCCCGAAGCCGCTCCGAAATGCGGGGTTTGGAGCGGAGCGGAGCGGAGCGGAGCGGAGCGGAGCGGGACGGGACGCGACGAGGCCGAGCACCCGCTCCGCATCGCAGCTCTCAGGGTGGCACTGCCAGCCGCCTTAAAATTGATTGGCGCTTTGGGCTCTGATTGGCTGAAAGACACATCAGTCATTATGGACCCGCCCCTCCTCCTCTCATCGCCCAACCAGAGGGCCGCACCCGTGGCGCTGCCATGGAAACGCGGCGATTCTGCTCCCGCCCCCCAGCCGCCTCACAGCCCCAGCGCCATGTTAGAGGCGGCAGCGCCGGGCTCCCGGTGTGCGGAGCGGGGGGATCTCCGCGCAGACACCCGCGCTCTTGCCAATAAAGTCCCGGCTGCAGCCGGCCCTCTTCCCTGCGGGTCCCACAGGGGTGGTCTGTGCGCGGCTGCACCGTCGCAGGTCACTGCTCTCCCTTTGGTGCCACCTTCTGCAGCATGCAGCTGCAGGAGCATTTGGTGTATCTTAGGGCACTAGGATGAAGGAAGCAGCCAGCTGCTGAGCGGCGAGGAGCTGGAAACACTATTTTAAGCTGAGGGTATCTTTGTTACACTGCAGGGATGCCCTGGTTCCCCAGCTGCATGGTGTGGCCTCTGCCATGTCCTGGCCACCCCTCAGCATCCCTGGCCCTGTGCCCTGGCTGGAGGGTGGCAGTGCGGGCGCTGGGAGAAGGAAGAAACCTGGGCTCTGGCACTGTGTGAAGTATAAACCTTTATTTCATTGCTCCGTGGGTGGGTTCTGCCACGGCACGGGCACCCTCCACGCTGAGACCTGGCTGAGTGGTGTGGGGCAGGTCTGTGGCGGGCCGGTGCCATCCGTCAGCATCACAGACTGGCCGCGGTCCCGCTCCAGGAGACGGGGTCTGGATCTGCACCAGAAGGATGGGGAGCCTGAAGTGGGTTTTCTGGCATAGATCACGGTTCTTGATGGATCTTTTTAAGTTTCTCAACTCTTTTCTCCACCCAGGCGTGCTTTGGGTCTGCACAGATCCTTTTCCCGCTCTTCATCTCAAAGCTGCCAAGATTAAGGGGAAAGCTTGGTGAGGAAGAGCCCAAGACCTCCATCCCTTGGAGAGCTCCAACAGACTCGTGTGAGACCCTCTGTGTTCCCATAGAAGCAACATCCGCCCCTGCTCGTGAATTGAGGACAGCTCCTCAACTGCCAGCACTTCAGAGGAGGCCACAGATCTGCCCTGGTCCCCCAGGGCTTCGTCCCTGTCACTACAGGGGATGGGTGAAAGTCCCTGCAGGGATCCCAGAAACAGCACAGTAGGAGGGAAGTTACCAGGACTTACACAATTGCTGGACGGAAACATTCCTTGGGGGTCTCATAGAAATTCTTCAGGTTAGCAAATCGGAGAACACGCTGCGTGTAATTAAAGCAGCATTCTACAGGTATGCGAGTAGCTACGGAAGTGAGAGACAGAGAGACGGTGAACACTGGTTTGCAAAAGCAAACTTTAAGACCTTTCCAAAAGCGTGTCCAAAATACCACAAATTTTGCCACCTCTGCTTTAAAGAGCCTCATGGCATCTCATCTCCGGGGCCGGAGGAGCAACTGCAACAGGCAGCAAGTGCCTCCCGGTGCCTGGAGGCAGCTTCAAGGAGCCTTCAAGGACCTTCAGCCTTGGGCCAACCAGCAGACCCTTGGTGTTGCTCCTCGTGGCAGCGGCACCGTCCCCGTTCCCCAGTCAGGTTTCTTGCCTGACCTCGATAGCACAAACCCATGTGGGTTCCTGTTCCCCCAACCCATAGCAGGAACCAGAAGGAGCAGCCTGCTGGCAGCAAGCGGAGGGTCTCACCTTGTGTGCAGCATGGGGAGAGGGTGAAGAGCAGCAGGAGCACCAGGGCAGTCCGTGCACTGAGCATTGTGGCTGTGTACAGGCTCTTCTTCAGCTCTGCTGCTCCCCTGGAGCTCGAATGCTAGCCCACACATGGAGGCACCACAATTTATCCTCTCTACCTCCTCCCCAACTTGCTGCTTTCCAGAGAATTTCTACCAAATTCCAGTGAAATCGCTGTGTTTTCTGGGCTTGAGGGGGGTTTCCATTGACATTTGTGGGATCTTTAGAGCTACAGACAGATAATCCATAGAAAGATGAGGGAAACAAACACCAGCCACTTCTGCATTCTCTGCAAATTGTGTCCAGTAAGTGGACAGCCCACAGAGGTCATGGGAGAAGTGAAATCTTCCTCTTCCAAGGAAGCACAAATTCAGTGGCTCCAGAAGCCACAGACAATAGATGTGCAGAGATAACGCAGAGAATGCCATGCTCTCAGCATGCGAGCAGGAATAAATGTGCTGGAGAAAGTGAATAACTGGTTCAGCTGCATCACTTGTGATATCCCGGGGGAACAAAAAATGCTGCAATCTCTTCCTCCTGCGACCCTTTGTGGTTGGAAAGATGGAGAATGTCCAATATTGCCAGAAATTGCATCACATTCTGCACTGTTCCTCAGAAGCGGAAAACAAGTTATCTATAAAAAAAATCCCATAATCCATAAACAGGTTCATAACTGGGAACTGAAGATTGGAATGAGAAAGGGGTGCAGCTGAGTGCTCCCTTGCAGAGGAGGATGGTTAAGCCCCTTGGCTTCAGGACAGAGCAGGAGATTTAGGCTGAAGGAAGCAGAAGGAAAAGCTTGTGTTTTCCTAACATCTTCCTTCTCTCTGCAGCCTTGTAGCTTTGCAGGACCTGCCAAAAGGAGCTGCAGACCAGGGTGAGCTTCTCTGTGTTAACCTGAGGATTGCTTCTCCCCTCTGTGCTTGACCTGCCTGTTCTCACCCTGTCACTCAATCCCCCCAGAAACTCTTGATCTTTGCTGGTCACACACATCCGCTTCCTCAGTCTCTGCTTTCCTTCAAGCATGGAGAAGCAGAGTCCCCGTGCAGATCCCCAAGGCGTCACGGTTCTCCCTCATCCACTGTGAGCCCAGACCCTTTACTCCCCAGGGACAGCAGTCACAAGCTTACCAGGGTGGCAAGTGGGGCTCTGAGCATGGTTCCTACTGAATAAGCACAAGCAGAGGTCAGGGCCACCTCCCCTGCCTGGCAGTTTTCCTTTAGACACGCAGAGGTAGCGGGTAATGGGGAAGGCAGCACTGACCCTGCACGTTTGCTCCTTCCAGCAGTCCCATCCCAAAGAAAACGCACAGAAGAGGCACCACCTGCTCCTGCATTGTCAGTACCATCAGGACGACTATGCCACTCTTTTAGTACAGCCTCTTTATGGTTACATTTTAGCATCCCAGGCCAGAAAGAGCAGTTTGGAGGAGGACTTGGCCCGCTGCAGTTAGCCAATGTGAAGCAGGACACACGCGATCTCCAGAAGAAGGACCTGGGGAAGGTGGCTCTCAAAGTGAGGATGTGTCTTTGCTTCACTCATCCTTATCCTCTGGAATCTGAGCAACCAGGGGCACCACAGTCATTTATGCCATTAATAGGATCAGCAAGGATGATGATCCTGTGCAACAGAAAAGAGAAGATGCCAGAATGAGGTCCTCAGTCTATCCCAGCTTACATGGATCCCTAGCTGGCCACAGTTTGGAGGTGACCTTATCTGCTCCTTTCCTCATTAAGGAGCTCAATAGAGTTGCCAAAGGGTAGGAACAGCCACAGAAACATTTCTCAAAACATAAATGAATACCAGGAATGCTTTTAAACCCAGAAACCCTGAGGGAGTACCTCAGGGCCAGCATGTGAAGAGCATTTTGAGAAATAGGTAAAATGCTACTGCTGTCCTATGCCTGTGGATTGTGTCCCCTCCCTCCCTTTTATTTTTTAGGAATCTGGCTCATCTTCCCCTTTCAAGACATCCCTATGGCACGCAGCTCCCTGGAGACCTCTTGTTATCGGTTCTTTTAGTTTGGGGAAGGAAAAAGTGGATGCGTAGTCATTAACTGAGGGATGCTGGAAAGCCCCTGTCCTGGCTGAGGTTCCCTTTTCATTGGAATGCATTTCCTTATTTACATTAAGAATTTAAATATACATATATGTCTTGAGTCTGCAAAATGAAGAGGGCAGCTTGGTAACATTTCAGATGCAGCATGCCCACCAACTGTACCAGTATGGAGAAGAAGGAGTCAGGAAGGCCAATCCTGGCCAATCCATGTGCTTGGAAACTGAATTTCAGTGATAAGTGAGTGCTACCAACTCCACTGGGAAAACAGAGCAGGGATCAGCTTGCGGTGGTTGTCTCACCGCTCGGAAGGGCATGGGTATCTACCCAGACATCACCGAGTTCCCCAAACTTGCCTCCAGCAAACCTTTTCCTATTCTCTTTCATGCTGCATACTCAGAGTTTTTCTCCATTCACAATATTAAACATTCTAGTTTTTCTTCTCTTAAAAGAAATCTTCCTGAGCACAAAACCCTTCCTTTGCTTTAGCGTGCTCACTCTGTTCTCCTCTGCTCTCTTTCAAAGCTCTGTATGATTCCACACATGTTCAGCAAATGGACAAGATCATTGTCTCGTTCATTCCTGGAGCCCAAGCTCACATCAGGGCTTCGAGTATGCCAGCCCCTGGAAACACATTATCCAAGAGGAAAATCCTGCCTGGAGTCTGCTTCCTCCAACTGGACATTAGGGACCACTGATTACTGGAAACTGGTGATCTACCAAACTGCACCTTCTGCAGTAAGTCACGTCCAGGGTCAGAAGACACAAAGACAGAGCTGTAGGATGGAAACATCCAGGAGCCGTTCCCTAGAAGGGAATTATTATTATTATATTGAATACAGTGTTAATAATAGTACCATCTCACTGGGCCTGCCACCTCCAGGAAAAGCAGCTGTTGACTTCCCGCTTGTGGGTCATGCCAACTCTTTCCAGCTTTATCAACACAAGCAAACTATTCAGTGCCGTAAACTCCCTAACAGAGAAAAACTCTGCTTGGAGAAGGGGGCTGGTAAACCCAGACTTTGCCCTGCCTTAGTTTCCCCAGTGAAGTTGATCAACTGCACTGAGGTTAAGGGAAGGATAGATCTGGGGTGTTGTGTGGAAACTGGCAAAGCATTGCTGATCCTAAAGGAGAATGCACATGGGAAAGGCTTTTGGGTAAGGTGAAAGTCTGAAGGGCAACGGTGCTTGGGGAGGATTTAATTCAGCCTTGATCTTTCTCAGTCCATCTAGAGTTGGAGAATGTCCAGGACAAAGCAGAGGAGTCCTGCTCTAAGGCAGCTTTGAGAGCAAAGCTGGGGTCAAAGCTTTGATAGCAGATGAAGTGAGGGGTGGGCCATGGAAACAATTTCATCTGGAACAAGGAAATTTGTAATGATTTAATTCAGAATAAAATCAGTTCTAATAACTCTAAGAAATCAGTACAGCAAGTTATGAACTTACTTGTTCCTGCATTTCTCATTATCTCTTGAAGCTGACTGAATTTTTAGCCTTTTAGAAGAAGAAAAAAAAAAAGGTCAATAAAAATGCAATGCAAAAAATACTTTTCTTTAATCACAATATCCAGGAAGTGGATGTAATGCATTTGTGCTGTGTTCCAAGCTGGAAAGCTGACATCACTTCCCTCCCTGGAGTACTTCTTCAACTTAATTCTGGAGAAAGAAAATAAATTCTTGTTTTGTAACTTTGGCAGCACTCAGGGCTCCTTCAGGCCTGACCCTTTGTCCCATTGCCCAATATCTGAAGCCTGTGACTAAGAGCATCAGACTACAGCAAATCCTGAGAACATCTGTGTTCACCTTCTGGGGTGCTAACACAGCCCTTACAATACTGGGAGTGAAAACACTACCTCCCCCAGAGACTGAGGACACAGGCCTGATCCTAAATGGAGCTCCAAGCCCATGGGGAAGGGAGTCCACCCCCACGTGAGGCTTGTCAGGGCAATTAAGGCTAATTAGTACCAACGAGGCTTGACCTAGCCCCTGTCAAGGCTGTGGAGGCATAGAGGTGAGCCTGCCTGCAGGCCTAGGGATGTCTTAGTCCCCTAAGGGCAAGAAAAGCCCTCAACCCAGTGTCAGGTATCATAGAATCATTATGGTTGGAGAAGACCTTCCAGATTGGGTCCGCCTGTAAACCCATCCCCACCACCCTGCTAAACCATGTCCCTAAGTGCTTCATCTACCTGTTTCTTGCCCTCGTGGCCAGGAAGGCCAATGGACTCTTGACTGCAGCAGGAGGAGCGTTGCCAGCAGGGCCAGGGGACGGGACCCTGCCCCTCTGCTCAGCCCTGGGGAGGCATCTGGAGTGTTGGGAGCAGCTCTGGGCTCGCTGGTTCAAGAGGGATGTGGAGCTTCTAGAGAGGAGCCAGCGCAGGGCACGAAGATGGTGAAGGGACTGGAGCTCCCCTTCGGCAGCCATTGGCATGTGCATGTTTTAACACTACTCAGGAGGATCTTTCCTGTCTTCACTCCATCAACCACCTGCGCAATTTCCTGGTTCATTCCGCACTGCAGGGAGCTCAGCGAAGCTGACAGGGGGCGCAGCAGGAACAGCCATGGACAAGCAGAAAACGGCTGAAACGTCTTCTCC
The DNA here is from genome assembly GCA_034781795.1 of Crypturellus tataupa. Taxonomy (NCBI): domain Eukaryota; kingdom Metazoa; phylum Chordata; class Aves; order Tinamiformes; family Tinamidae; genus Crypturellus; species Crypturellus tataupa. Next base: position 220,545 of record JAWLRI010000305.1, on the reverse strand, counting down.
GTCTCCCTCCGGTTCCCATCTGCACTCACTCCCATCTGCACAGGGATGTCGTCTTTTCCTCTGCTTTTCAGTCTTCCCGGACAAGCCCTGAAAACCAGAAGGAACCAACCCAGCTGAAGCAGCCGCTCTCTGCGGAGAATCGTTTTCTCGCACCGTTTTTTCCTAGACGTCTCCTGTTGTAGCAGTTACAGCTGGCAGACACACTCTGATTTTCAGCTTTGCTCCTGGTCCCAGCAAGGGGTCAGTGCACAGCTTCCCCGCTAGCAAGGCTGGCCACCCACCACCTGGGAGAACAACACTGCGAATAAGATTCTCCTTGAGCTAGTGTCTGTGCCTGGCATCAAAGATTTCCAGCTACTTGAAGGGAATGAGAAAGGTGCCGCTCTGAGAACCAAATGTCTTCCCCACCAAGCTGGGGGGGCTTTGGGTATTTGCTGGGCAACAGAAAGCTGCGTCTTGTCTCCTTGTCCTTCTGAATTACACCAAGGGGTAATTCTGCTCTAAGGCAATAGCTTCAGCCAGGATTCAGGGGCATTAGGATGAATCTTGCTTGCTGCATTTGTAGCAATTGTCACCGTCCAGCAGCTCAGGTCTCACAAACTGTCTGACCTCCATCTCCAAAGGGATATCGAGGAAGCCCTGATAGGATTCTGAAACTGCCTGTTAGCTCATGCACGTTCCTGGAATTACTGTAATTTCCATACCATTAAAATACTGTTTACTCATCATTACCACCATTACGGATGCTCAGGCGAAGGCTCTTCACTTGGGCAAGTGTCTTTTTGACCTATGGGTGTCACTTGGGCAGCCACACTCCAAACAGGGGAACAGGAGCCCTTCATAGAAAGGGCGCAAGGGCTCCTTGTGGTGTCCGTGCAGCCCAGCCCTGCGGCTCCCGTGCCGTGGAACACTTGGCCTGCGGTGAATTGGGGTAGTGGAATGGTTAATCTCACCTGCTTGGTGAGCAGGGCGCTGACCGCTTGTGAGCCTGCCCACCCAGACTGTGACACCTCTTTGCCTTGCTTTCCAGAGATCGTCACCATATGGAGCAGTGTGTGAGACTTCATTCAAGAGTACTTGGTACGCAACAAGGTGGGTATTGTGTCCTCTTCGTCCCCTGAGGAATCCCTTGAGTTTTGCCTTCTCCACACATCTGCGGGCCATGGAGTGGCTGTCCCTGAATCCCTGCCCCAAGAAGAGCTGGAGTCCCCTCACAGAGCACTGCCCTTGACAAGTGTTCCACAGGGCAACTTCTTTTCCCTCAAGAAAACCGGAGAAGGATCCATAAGGGAGAAAAGTGTGTTCTGTCCCCTCTGGGCACTCTCTAAACCCCAAGGCCAGCAGGGAAAGACCAAAGTCTGGTCCCTTTGGCCTTTGCATGCGAGGGGTGGGCACGGCACCTCATGACGAGTTCTAGCACGTCATAGGGCAGTTTTCCCATCTCCGGAGTGCTGATGCCTCTTCCTTTTCTCCCTTTGCCCTTGACAGGGTTTCAGGCTGATGGGAGGGGGGGACATTCTACGTAACTGAAGGCTCCCAGTGCACCGTGAACAGTGAGGTTTTCACCGTAAACCGCCCCATGTTTCGCTTCTGCTTTTGGCGAAGGAATGTTATCTCGAGGTTCTCAGGAAGATATTCCAGCTAAGGAGACACCTAAAACCTTTGCCTGCCCCTGCCCCAAGCTTGAGGGGCATGCACTTCCCCAAGACCTGCACCCATCCGCCCCTCTCATCCTGCCCTCCTTGAAAACGTTCCTTTGAAATGCTCTGTTTCCTCTTCTTGTTCCTCCCCTGCAAAACCACAGCTGCCCTGTGAGTGCCTCCATTTGCGGAGTGCTCGGAGCCCTCCAAGAAGGGACTCCAGAACGTTGTCTTAGGGGCACGAGTGAAGGACCAGGTTCCTCCCTGCTCCAAGGGCTATCCGCACCCAGGTGCAACCCTTGGACCTCATGGTGCCTGCTTGGCATTTCCTGCCTCCCCATAGTCCCAAATGTTTTTAGCCCACATGTTCCCCTGCGGGAAGACTCAAAAGTCCCAGCCAGGGACATTATGAAAGAGGCTGCCAACAGCAGCGCCCGCACATGGAGGCCTTCCCACTTCCACCTGCCCAAGGGGAGCGAGTTAGCCCATGTGGATCCTTATCACCCTCCCTGCTGCCCCACGCAGCCCTGCACTGAGTGCCACGGCTCAGGAGGAGGCAGTGCAGGGCCTGGCAGCTTCAGCCTGGATCTGTGATGAGGATGTGAGAGCAGGGGCCAGACACCAGGAAGTGCAGTCAGATGTGAGCAGAGGCACCCAGGAGCACCCTGCAGCTCTGTCACAGGATCTGGTGATGGACAGTGCAAAATCACCTGCAAGGAGAGCCCCAGAGTGGAGCACTGGGCACAAGGGATGGGCACCAGCAGAAGAGGAGGTGGTAACAGGGCCAAGAGTCCTGGCAGCACCATGGGACAAGCCAGGTAACTCCTGCAAGCGTAAAGAAGGGGAGGGCAATGGTGAAAAAGCACAGCAAGCCCTCCGTGACCTCCATCCAGTTCAGACTTGCAGGAGCTGCCTAGGTGTGACAGAAATGCAAGTGATGCCCTGCAGAGCCCATCCCTTGCAGAGGCAGCAGGAGGGGCCTGAGCAGGAAGCCTTTGGGAGCAGGGGAACAGGCTGCCCCTCACTCCAGAACTGCCTAGGGAGGAAAATGCTGTGCCATCTGGGAGCACCACTGTTGCAGGCAGGGTTTGGCGATCGGAAGATCTCGCGTTGTACGGGAAGATAGTGCCCCTCCCCTAATGTTCCGTAAGCAGGCAGAAGTGGCCCTGGCTATATAAGGCGGTGCCACGTGTTAATAAACGCCATTTGCCGTCCACCACATTGGTGTTTGCGAGCAGATGACCCGAGAGGCCTGTGTTTGGCCGACGTGCCGTTCCTGAATCCAGGTCACCACGCCGTGCAGACGGCAACAAGTGGTGCCGAAACCCGGGAATCGCCTGGACGGGTGAACGGCGGCCGGAGCGGCGGGACCAGCCCGGCGGGGAGGACGCTCCCGGACCAACAAGGAGGATGGAATCCCTTGTGAAGGTCATGTTAGGGTTATATAGTCAGTGGGGGAATGATTATAGTCAGTGGGGGAATGGTTATAGTCAGTGGGGAAGTTATAGTAAGTGCAGAGAGTTAACTCTGGTAGTCGTGGCTGCAATATTTGCAGCTACAGCTCTAGTTTACTTAGTAGCTTGTTGTTGCAGGGTCGTGCGGGCCCTGCGGAGAGTGGTTCGGGAGCCGGAGGCTGGGAGGGCTGTGAAGGATTACCTGCTAGCCACCCCTAATTCGGGAGTCGGCACAGCCGTGCAGAATCCGCACCCCTCAAATCCTGCCGGTGTTGTAAAGCCTGGCGACTTGTATGAGGGCAGCACGTGCCCTCCGTACCCGGGCCCCGAGCCGTTCAGGGAGGAAACACAGGCAGAGGGAGTTGGGGCGAGGCCGCTCCCCCCCCACGCGCCTCAATATGGCGCCGAGTGGAGAGAAGATGCTCGTGCGGGAAAAGGAGTGGGGGGAGGAAAGCGAAAGGCGGGGCGAGCCGAGAGGGCGCGAACAGCCCGGGAGGGCGGCAACGACCCGCCCGCAAGGGCGGAGGCGGAGCCCGGTGAAAAGGAAAGCGAAACCGAAAGCGAAAGTAACCGGCCAGTTGAGTTCCGGCTCCGGGTCCGACACTAGTCGGGACGAGTGGTCCCTGGCCAACTCTGGCTCAGAGACAGAGGGGAAGAAAGCGAATGCAGTAAGAAACCGAAAGGAAAAGATCTCCTTCACAGACTGGAGAAAAGTAACGACCGCGTGTGCCGAGTGGGCCCCATCGACCACGCTAGTGTTTCCGGTGTGGGTGACGGACGGGGGTCAGAGGGTCTACTCACCGGTGAACCCCAAGGATATACAAACCATTGTTAAGGCAATAGCGGACAAAGGGCTTAATTCGGCTATGGTCTCCACCCTTATAGATGGTGTCTTTGGGGGTGATTACGTGCTCCCATTTGATATAAAGCACACTTGTGTGATTTTTGATGGAGCGGGGATGATTGTTTTCAGGCAAGAATAGGAGGAAAACTGCATGAGGCAGCTAGTCCAAGCTAGTCCATACGGCTTCTAGAGTTATTGTTAAGCCGTCACCCTGGACCACAATTAAACAAACCGAGAGTGAGAATTTTACAAAATTTGTGGACCGCCTCCAGGCAGCGATTGATTCCTCGTCCTTGCCGTCAGAGGCAAAGGGCCCGGTTGTCATGGATTGCCTACGCCAGCAGTGCAATTCAGCGACCAAAGAAATTTTATGGTCGCTACCAGAGGGTGCAAGCGTTGCAGACATGATCAAGCATGTCGCTAGGGAAGAACATTTAACCCTGATTCAGGTGGCGGTCTGTGCCGCCATAAGTGATGTAATGGCTTACTTCAAATGTGGTCAGGCAGGCCACGTGGTGTCAAACTGCCCTTGTTTGGGGGACCCATCTCCAATTCCCCCCACACATCAAAACCGAGTCAGGGGACCATGCTGGGTTTGCGGAAGGAAGGGACATTTTGCTAAAGAATGCAGGTTCCGGAATCAGGGAAACGAGAGGGGGTGGGGGCACCCAGGCCACGTACTGCCCCCTCCCACTCGGAACACAAAGCGGCCCGGTTATACCAACCCTGGATGGGGTGCAGTGCCCAATTTTGTGGCTCAAACAGCAGCCCAACCGAACCCATTAGTACCTCAAGTGCAGCCAGGACCAGCCCCTGGAGACAAGACCCCAGGGTGGCCCTGGCAGTAAAAGCTTTTTCCTAACCTTCGGAATAAAACTAATGAAAATTACGAGTTTCTGTTCACAGAAGCGGTCCATCAGACTCCTCTGTAGCCCATGCGATTCGGTGGCAAGAGAGAACGGCAAATTTGAGGAGTATTCTGCCCACCTCTGGATGTCTTCATCAGCAGAATGAAAACTAGAGAAGACGGAGAGCCCCTTCAAAAGCAGTTGAAGGCGACTACTCGACCATGCATGTAACTAACCGGACTGCAGAAACTCCCAAAAAAATAGTCTCAAGATCGAACTCCCAAGAGAAGTAAAGAAAGTGAGCACAGCAGGATCCTTAGACTGATAGCTGAGAGAATTGTGTGACTGAAAGCGGAGCTTGTCCGCTCCCCGGCTTGCCTGCTGCCACGTACTGGCCCTACATGGCAGGACGCACCGGGTGTGAAAAATAGTGCGGAAAAAGTGGGTTAAGACTCCCAACATCAAGACCCACGTTGTCTTTGCGGGGACGCCCGCCAGGTTGGGAGCCTGCCAGTGACCCTCCGATCCGCAAACTTAGGAGAGTGCTCAGTCTAAGTATCCTGCTGACAAGTTTAACATCAAGAATAATCACTAGCAGGGCACACAACCACATGAAATCCTGCTACAGGAAAGAAGTTTTAATTACCAGTTCAATGTGCCTTATTTCAACTTTGTAATGTATGTTCTAAGATTGTTGTATTTATTATTCTGTTATATTTATTATTCATGGGGAGGGGGGATATGTTGCAGGCAGGGTTTGGCGATCGGAAGATCTCGCGTTGTACGGGAAGATAGTGCCCCTCCCCTAATGTTCCGTAAGCAGGCAGAAGTGGCCCTGGCTATATAAGGCGGTGCCACGTGTTAATAAACGCCATTTGCCGTCCACCACATTGGTGTTTGCGAGCAGATGACCCGAGAGGCCTGTGTTTGGCCGACGTGCCATTCCTGAATCCAGGTCACCACGCCATGCAGACGGCAACACACCACCAATGAAAGCAAGGTGACAACTGTCCCCACCAATTATGTGTCCCACTCCTCCCATTGTCCTTCCCCTCCTAACTCATATAAAAGTTAATGTCTCCCTTAACAAAGTGAGTGGTTGACCTTAATCTCTGTGAGGTTGCTTTGTGAGCTGTCCCCAGGGTCCGACCCGGCAGTTGGGCTCGCTACCCTCTGTCGGGGCCTCGCGGCACACCGCTACGAGACCTCGGTGTGAGGCCTACCACCCACTGGGAGGTCGCGAGCCAGTGAAGTTAGCCGGGAAGAGGCAACTCCTGGGAGCGACACCCCCGGGAGGAAGAGGCACCGCCCCAAGAGAGACGGTCCACGGGAGTCAAGATCAGGTCGGAGCGGGGAGGGGGGACGGCGCGCCGGTGAAGCCTGCAGCGCGGCGCGACCGGAGATGTTCCCCCGTTGTCGGCTAGTCCCTATCGGGCTGGCCCTGAGCAGGCGGGCCTTTACTTTTCTTCCTCTGCTCTCGACAGGGTGTGAGGCTGATGGGAGGGAGGACATTGTATGTCCTTGAAGGCTCCCAATGCACCGTGAACGGTGAGGTTTTCACCGTAAACCGCCCCATGTTTCGCTTCTGCTTTTGGCGAAGGAATGTTATCTCGAGGTTCTCAGGAAGATATTCCAGCTAAGGAGACACCTAAAACCTTTGCCTGCCCTTGCACCGAGCTTGAGGGGCATGCACTTCCCCAAGACCTGCACCCATTGTCGTCCTGTCCTCCTTGAAAACGTTTCTTTGAAATGCTCTGTTTCCTCTTCTTCCTTCTTCCTTCTCCAACAAGGGACTCCAGAACGTTGTCTTAGGAGCATGAGTGAAGGACCAGGCTCCTCCCTGCTCCAAGGGCTATCCGCACCCACGTGCAACCCTCGGACCTCGGTGAAGGTCGCAGGTCTCCACCACACTTGAAGCTGTCGCTCCCCCTCCATGGCCGCATCCCACACGATCTTTCTGGATCTCAGTCTCCGTTGTCTCTGTCTCTTCATATACCTGCAGTGACACTCTGCACCCATGTCTGGGCCTGAATGCAACTAAGAGCGAGGGACATGTTATTTTGTTCCCCTGTATGTATGGTGAGAGAGAGTTGGATTGAGCAACCATCCCTGGGGCAACCTGGTGAATATATATTGACGACCCTGCCAAATAGAGGCAAACTGATCGGAATGCTCCTCAACACTGGGTTTGGTAAAGAAAGCTTTAGCCAAATCAGTTACTGCATACCAAGTTTCGGAATGCTTCTGGATTTTTTCTGTCAAGGTGACAATACCTGGTACAGCTGTTGTCAGAGCTGGTACAAGAGGTGTGTTAATTTAATTCTCTGAACTCCATAGTCATTCTTCCTGACCCGTCACTTTTGACAGGCCAGGGTTATTCCAAGCTGTGGTAGTGGGTTTTAAAACTCCAGCATCCACTAGGCCTTTAGTTGTCTGCAAAATGTCCTCATATCACCCTAGAATCTGGTACTGTGGGGCATTTTTACTTTTCTGACTAAAATTGTCTGGGCACTAGCATAGTTCTTTGTTCAAAATTGGTACAAACGATCAGAAAGGTTCAAAGTCCTTTTAAAATATCAATGCTGAATTATTTTGCTATCTCTTTTCAAGGATACAAGTCAGAGTACAGCTCTTGGTCCTCCTTCTCCCCCGGAACATCGGATCCACTGGCGAGGAGGAGGAAGGGGTGGGGGGGGGTGGAGAGGGAGCCGCAGTCTGAGTTATTCCTGTGTTTCCTGCTTTTGAATTCTGCACGTTCTTGTTGTGCTTATTCAGTCCTCTCTGCTGATATATATTCACAAGAAAGACCTAAAGACCACAGACACAAACCGCACGAACACAGTTTCTATCCAGTGGCAGGACCTCACATAGCTGCCACGTAGAGCCAGTACGTGTCAGCAGGCAGGCCAGGGATCGGACAAGTTCCGCTGTCAGCCACATAACAGAGGGAATACTGACACCATCCACCTCAGGGTCAAGCAGCACTGACACCTACTGCTGGTTTTTATAGCTTCTATCAAGGTGGAAGTTGTCTAATATGGTTAAACTTTTACCCTTTTCGAGACATCGCGAGATCTTCCGTCCACCATTCCTTATCTCTGTTTCTGTCACGTGCAATACGTCTTGTTAACAATATGGCTACAACCCCCACAGCCGCCTTCCCCGGGTGCCCCAGCAGTGGGCTGCATCCGTGGAGCTGCAGGGAGCCCAGGAGAGGTGGGAAAAACAAGCGTCCTCTTGCGACAGGGAATCAGCTCCTAGTTGGGCTCCGAACCCACGCCCCGAAAACTGGAGGCAAAGACATGGTGACGGTGGTCACCACGGCCACCAGCAGGGCTGATCCCCATGAGTGCCAGAACATGGTCCCGGGAGTCCCCGTGGCTGCCACCAGGGCTCTGTGAAGGAGGGCTGCATGGAAACAGCCGAGGTGCCCTTGGCCACAACCAGTACTCTGTTATTGGGTGGTGTTATCGTGTGAGGATGGCCGCAGGTGAGCGCCAGGACATGCTGTGGGCATCCCCACTGTCACACTGCGGGTTTGGTGCCCCTGGCAGCCCTGGGCTCCCAGAAGGGGCCACTGGCATGGTGGGGAGCTGACTGCCAGCTGCGGCCTCCATCATCCCGGGGTGAGCGGTGCTGCCATCCCCACCTTGGCCCTTGCAGGGCTCCCAGCCCCGCTCTGCAGCCATCTGCCATGTATGGTGCCACCACACGTCATCCGTCTCCTCTCCGCGTGCTCACATGCATGGATGTTTTGACTGCATCTTTAAAATGGGAGCCATCAGCACATTTGAATCGGGCGCTTCTCCTTTCTTCTTCCAGATAAACTTCAGAAACATGAGATAATTTTCAAGGAGGGTGTTTTCTTCTTTCCCTTCTGAGAAGTTCCAGGGCACAGCTGAGTCCTCTGCAGAGCTTCTGCTCGTAGACACACCATGTTGCATCTCCCAGTCATCTCTGCCCCACTCCCACATACGCCCTGGCTCTATCTCCACTGCTGGGAGCAGATTTCTGCATCACAGTTGAGCTAGGAGCTGTCAGGGCGCCACTTACTTGTCCTGGAGTCCTCCCGGGGGTCTCGACGGGACCCCCAGTTGTATTCTCAGAGCTGCACTTGGGTGGACAGACCTGCCCTACCTAGAGCTGGCTTAGCCCAGTCCTCCCCAGAGCAGTTGCATTCCTGTGCACTCTTGACCAGGAGCCCCTCTTATTTTTCAACCTCATAGACTGTGCAGGGCAGAGACGGGGCTTGTTTTTCCCTTGGGATCACACGTAGACTCTCCTCACACTGCCCAGCGATGCTGACCCGTTTCCTTCCTTTCTCTGCAAGTCTCCGCTAACTAAAAGCCTCTCTGCTGGCCCCAGGCAGCCTGTCCCTTGCCCATGGGCCCTTTCCAGCTTGGTACAACAGTTTTTGCTGACAATACCACATCCTATGCTGTGCTGAAAGCTCCAGCGTGCCCCTAAATAACGCAGTGCCCTTAGAATGTCCAGGGCAGGTGGGGAAGCAGGCTCAGAGGGGATATATCCGTCACTGTTTTGTTAAAGAAGCTCCCCCACTTCCCAAAGCCATTAAACCAGTCAATGAACCTTCCCACCCCATCAGATTTTTGGTTGTCCCTCCAATTTAAAGATAATTTAAACACGAAATCACAAGACTTGAGATTGTGCTTTCCTCAGCAATGCCGCAGAAAGCTGTTTCTATCTACTGCAGAACACTTGCTGGATGAATTTCAGTTCCCCTAGAGCTCCCCAGAATGTTCTTTCAGTCTTGCACCTCTTCCCCAGAAAGCAGAAGTGGGTGTCCTGCTCTCTTACCTCTTCCACATGCGGTCCCTACAGTATAACCACATCTTATGGAAATCCCCTCTCTCCTGAGAAGTTGCTTCTCTTGAAAAAATCTGTAATTTTTTTGGAAAAGCAGTTAAAGTGGGTGGCATGGGCTGGATAAATAGCAGCAGAGCCAGAGCCCAGAGCACAGACCTGGCAAAGCAGACGAGCTCTGAGGAAGACCCCCCTATATGGTCACCATGCTCAACAGGACAGCCCTGGTGCTGCTGCTGCTCTTCGTGCTCTCCCCACACTATGCAGCAGGTGGGTATCTTGCCTTGCTGGCACCAGCTCCATGGCTGGTTGGGGGGTCAGGGACGCTGTGACTGGCACTAGGGACACGCTGTTGGGGAGGTCAGGAAACCTGTGTGGAAACGGTGCTGCTGTTCCTGCTTAGGGCAGGGATGAGCAGTGCTGGGGTGCAAGGAAGGAGGGAGACGACACCCTGGACTGGGAGGTCTTGGCAAAGCTGGTGGGCACTGAGGGTAACTCACAGTTTCAGAGAGGTCAGTGTCAGTCCCTGTGGGTTTGCATTTCCCCAGTGCAGCGCAAGGAAGCAGCAGAGAAACACGACAGTGTCCGTGTTGCGGGTGTTGTGTTATAGATTATAGTGCAGCTGCCAATGTGGGCTCTGCAAAGCTGCTCACAGCATCCACCATCCCTCTCCTTTCCCTCCGCAGCGCTCTACGCACCCACTGAATGCTGCTTACACCATGCGAAGAGACCTGTTCGTCTCGCTAACCTGCAGAGTTTCTACGAGACGTCTACAGAGTGCCCCTTATCAGCGATTGTGTAAGTCCACAGCCCTCCCACTGCTGGGATCTGTGTCCTTCCTCAGTCTGAGCATTACGGCTGGGAAGCAGCTCTGACCTACTCCATCCAGCTCCAGAGAGGGTCCAGCTGGGATCACATCCCTGACTGGGGTTGCAGAGGGGCCCGGTGGAGTTGGCAATAGGGAAGATGTTAAGCTTTCTCCCTTGAAAAAAATATCAGAAATGCATTTTGCCCTGCACAACTGGGCCCTGATTGCCAGAAGAGCTGTTGCTAAGGCCTTGTCTGTGCTGGGGATACGTGCAGGTCTGCAAGGGAGGTGGCACACAGACAGGGATGGACTCGCAGTTCTTGCTGTCACTGACTTTTCTTACCAAGCTCTTGCAATTCTTGCCACAGGTTTGTGACTCTCACTGGTGAGAAGATCTGTGCTGATCCAGAGAAATCCTGGGTGAAGAGAGCCACAAATGTACTTGGCAGGAAAAAGTGAAACCATCATTTTGCCATGCGCACTCAGAGTGACACGTTCAGCTCCCCTTCTCCAGACGGAGGAGATGGGATTTACTGCTCTTCAGAAGGTCAGAAGGTTGCGTGGCGGAGGGCATGGTCACCACACGCTGTGCCAGCCTGTGATGCTGTGGTCGGACACTGAATACCACACACTGCCACTGCCCTTCCAGGCAGTGCCTGATGGATAAATATGTGCAATAAAAATGAATTTTCATGCTGCCTGTGACGTGATCCTTGTGCCTCAGGTTACTAACTGTGCAGGGCCCGAGATCCTGCCGCTGCATGTGCTGCTCAGGGCAGGCTGCTGACACCTCCTGTGTTTCCCTGAGCTTTCCCCAGGCTCCCTATGTGTGTGCTCACAGCAAGTCAGCTTTTCATCCAGCTGCCTTGTGCAAGAGTGGACACCCATGCAGAGCCCGGGAGAACGGATCTTGCTCTGTGCAGCCCTACCCACGCTGCAGTTAGTTTGTGTCCCAGTTCTTCAGGCCAAGGAGCAGATCCTAAAAAAAGAGAAAATGGGGCGATGGAAATGGCCATTTGGTGTAGACACACGTTTCTACCTGGCTTGGAGCTAACCGCGTCTCTTCACACCATACTTTGTCGGGAATGGGACACTGACAGGACCAGACCTTAGCCCATGTGTTTGACCACATCTCTCACAGCGTAGTCTCATCCCCCGTGCTTTGCAGAAATGCCAAAATTAGGTGTTTCATGGAGAATATCCTGATCTCTGCAATCCAGGAGTTCCACAACTGCCTGCCCAGCCTCAAAATGCTGTGGCCAGTGCAAAACAAATGGGAAAGACTGAAAGCACAAAATACCCATGAAGCCAGGACAGCTTCCTTTGCAGACGTGTTTTGCAGACATCACACAGGCTGTGCAGATAGTGTGGGCATGAGAATACAGTACCCCGGCTGCAGACCCCATGCAAGGGACTGGGGAAGGGCTACGGTAACACGATTTCCCAGCTATAAAACCAGACTGAGTATGGACATTGTTATGAGAGCACTGTGAAGGCAACATAGAAGAACATCACAAATGCAAAGGCAAGAAACACAGTACATGCTAGGGATGGAGCAAATGTAAAACACCATCAGTGTCTCATGCCCGCAGTCTGAAAGCAGAAACAGAGAAAACCTATGTTTTCAATGCACGTACACAGGGAATGGGACATATCCAAAATTATTAAGCTCCAAAAGGAGCTTAGGGAATGGGGTTGGATCATCAGGAACTCAGGTGTGCAGATCGTCATCTCTTTCCTTCTCCACGAGGCTGATAGCAACATGGAAAGAGACAGGAGGATGCAGTCTGTTAACACATGGCTTTGTGGCTGGTGTCACCACCAAAACTTTGTTTTTTCTCTCAACAGGAGACCTACATGGCACCAGGCACGCTAGCGTCAGATGGGATTCATCTTCCCCAAAGCGGGAAGAGAGTCCTTGGCCATGAGCTAGTGAGGCTCGTGACAGGGTTTTAAACTGGATTCAGTAGGGGACAGGAGTATCCTCAGGGATGCTGGGGTGACACAATGACATACTGTGCCAGTCATGCCAGCTTAACACAAAGGATGCCCGAAGCCTGGAGAGGGAACACAGCAAAGTGTGTTCCCTCTCCATCTGGTGTTCCTGGTGTTCCCTTCAACCACCCTGGAGTCTGCTGGGATGATCACCCAGCTGGGAACAGTCCAGGAGGTCCCTACAGAGCATGGCAGGTACCTTCTGGATGCAGGTGGTTGATGAGGCAACTGGCCCAGGCCAGGGTTGGTGAGCCCAGGAAGCCAAACAAGAACTAGGATGGCAGCCCTGGACTTCAAGAGAGCTAACTGTACTCTTCAGGGAGGAGTTTGGAGTTAAATTTAGGAAGAGGTATCAGAGATAACAGGAAGGGCTTCTACAGATACATCAGCAGGAAGAGGAAGACTAGGGAGAATGTGGACCTGCTGCTGAATGGGGTTTGTGCCTTGGTGACAGAGGATACAGAGAAGGCAGTTACTAAATGGCTTCTTTGGTTCAGTCTTTACTGCTAAGGTTGGTTCTCATGAGCTGCAGAGCCTGAAGGCAAGAGAGAGAACTGGGAGACACGAAGATTTTGTGTTGGTCGAGGAGGATTGGGTTAGGGATTATTTAGGCAAACAGGACACGCGTGAATCTGTGGGTGCTGATGGGATGCACCCATGGGTGCTGAGGGAGCTGCCGGGGGTTATTGCTAAGTCAGTCTCCATCCCCTTCACGAGGTTGTGGAGAGCAGGGAAGGTGCTGGAGGACTGGAGGAAACCAACACCATTCCAGCCTTCAAAAGGGGCAACAAGGAGGACCCAGGAAACTACAGGCCAGTCAGCCTCACCTCTGTGCCTGGAAAGGTGTTGGAGCAGCTCGTCCTGCAGGCCGTCTCTGGACATGTGAAGGAAAGGAAGGGGATCAGGAGCAGTCAGCATGGATTCACCAAGGGGAACTTGTGTTTGAGAAACCTGATTGCCTTCACAATGGGATGACTGGCTGGCTGGCTGGGGGAAGAGCCATGGTTGTTGTCTACCTTGACTTGAGCAAGGCTTTCAACAGTGTCTCCCATAACACTGCCATGGGGCAGCTCAGGAAGTGTGGGGTAGATGGGTGGACAGTGCATTGAGGACTGGCTGGATGGCCACAGAGGGTTGTGATAAATGGTGCCAGGTCTAGTTGGAGGCCTGTGGCCAGTGGGTCAGAAGATTGAGAGGGGATCTTATCAACATGTACAAATACCTGAAGGGAGAATGTAGAGAGGATGGGGCAAAACTCTTCCTGGAGGTGGCCTGTGACAGAACGAGAGGTAACACGATACAAATTAAAACACAGGAAGTTTCATCTCCACATGAGGAAGAACTTCTTCACCATGAGCATGACAGAGCACTGCAAGAAGCTGCCCAAGGAGGTTGTGGAGTCTCCTTTGCAAGAGATCTTCAAAACCCACCCAGTGCCACATACTCCCTGCTTGAGCAGGCGTGGACTAGATTGTCTCTAGAGGTCCCTTCCAACCTCAATAATTCTGTGATTCTGTGAAAGAAAAAATGAACTTGCAATTCATTATTCAAAGTGGTAAATTCAGGGACATATTATGGCAAAAACTCTTGCCATAATAAACAGCTAATTAGAAAATTTTTGACCTGCCCCTGTCACTACTGGCAACAAAATGTTGGGGAAGGCCAGCAAACCCTGCAAGAAAAAGGGGTTGTAAATTAGACTTCTCTTTGACAAAGAGGATGATGAAAATGTGCAGTTGGATTGCACCAATTTACATTCCTTAAATTCAATGCTGGAACACTCCTCTCCCAGTGGGGCTGTTGCAGGGGATCTTCGGCCTCCTCTGCTTTTTACCCAGCTGTATCCAACACTACCACAGAACATGCTGGAATCATCCAGCTGGGACTGACAAGTACCTGTATTAGTGACCACACCGAAAGATGTAGGACCTGGAGAGAGTGGCCTTTAATATAAGAACTGCCTGGGACCATGAGTGCACACTATGATGAAACTGTCTTGGAGCTCAGAGACTTCTTTGTCAAGGCCACCCATGCCACCAACACCCAGGGGTGCTCTTCTGTGACAGGACAAAAGTCACCTTGTCTGCATTACAAAACAACTCCTAATGGAAAGAAAATCACTAGGATTTTACTAGACTCTTGTCTTTTTATCAAGAAAATAACATCCCCTTGGGAATGCTGGTGTCTGCTTGCATCAGGACCAACTAATCCCTGTGGATTTCGGGTTTCCTGGCACTTCTCTTAGGACCACTGCTAGCCAGGTTCGTTTGAACATGCCAGGACAGCTCTGCTGTTGTTACCCTGGGCAGTTTTCTGCAAACCGGCTACAGGTCCAGTATTGTTTGGTCTGCCCAACACCTAAGTGGCCACATTAAGGACCAGGATAAGGAGAACAGGCACATAGAGCTCCAGCTGCCCAAGGCAAGCAGGGAAGCACAAAGCACACAGCTTCACACTAGCTCTTGCACAGGGATGGGTATTTTAATAAAAATAATTCTGTCAATGTACAGTAGAATGTGGATTTCTTGACCACATTTCCAGGAAATTTTAATATAACTCAGTGTTCAGTTAAAATCCCCCTCTTGGCTTTTCAAGTTTTCATGTGAAGCACTGGATAATTTAATTCACAAATACTAAGCGTAGACTGAACTAATGTGCACAATCTGGGAAATGTCCATTTAGCTGATGTTGTACCAAAGAGGAAAATTCCTCCTTGAAAGATGATGGAAACTGTGGAGTATAGGGACAGAATTGCTCTGGCACAGCAAAACTGTGGCCTTTTCCTCAGAGCTGACTGGAAATACCTTCCATCCCACACTCCAACTGAGCATTTCATACCTGAGTTTGGAGCAATGAGTAGAAGAGAGTTAACTGCACTGCAGACAGGTCCTCTGCAGTGATGGAACTATAAATCCCATCCAGGACCCCCGAACAGGTGGACTAGATGATCCTGAAGGTCTTTTCCATCCATAAGGATTCTATGGAGGAGGAGAGGCGAAGACCAGGGCTTGTCCAGCCCAAAGAGAAGGGGGGATCTAAGTGCCTATTCCACTTACCTAAAAGCAGAGGGAGGGTTAATGCCCAAGATGAGACCAGACTATTCTCACAGGTCCCACTGGAAGCCCGAGAGGCAACGGGCACAGTTTGCAACCAGGAAAATTCTGACTAGATATGAGGAAAAATATGTGCTGTGACAGTGCTGGGACAGAGCTCCAAGAGGTGGTGGCATCTCCATCCACGGGACTTTTCAGACTCAGCTGGACAAGTGCAGGACAGCTCAAGCTTGCGTGGAAGCTTGGACCCTGCTCTAAGCAGATGGTTGGAGCAGAGCCCTGCTCCAGGTCTCTTCCAACTAAATCTTTTAAGATTTAGTGAAGCTCCACAGAAGCTAGCAATGGAAAAGGGCGACAGGCCGTTTTCCATGGCACAAGGCACTACACAGAGCACCAGATCAACTAAGCCCACAAATGCACAGGCTCCTTTGCATTTAAAACACATTCACTGTGGTGTTCCTCTAGGAACAACACAAAGTTTGTCCAGAGAGGAAAAAAATGGGGATGCAACTCACCTCCACAAAGCAGCTGTGGCATCGCTGAAGGAGACTTTAACAAACGCTTTAATCTGGAGTCCGCAAAACACCATTCTCAAAGGGCCACCTAACAGTTCTGGGATAGGGCTGCAGAACAGAGCTCATGATGTGCCAGGCAAATCAATTTTATAAAAGGAATTATTTTATGGCACAAAGCCTCTGTTTAGGTCAAGCTCCTATTCAAAATTAAATACTTTAATTCAGTTTAGGGTTTGTTTTTTTTTTAATTTTTAAAATTGACTGCAATAAATCGAGTTGTCAGCTCACCTTGTACTCGAGCATAAAAATAATCAAGCAGCAGCCAGGGACGAACCACTGGGATTTGAAAAATAATCTGGGAAGAACCAAGTGCAAAATCTCATCCGGGAATCAACAGCAGGTTCAAGCCTGTGCCTACATATCCACATCCCTCTGCAGCAAGTCCATCTTATCCACACTAAACACCACAATCAGAAACAACTAGTGAAATTGCAAGAATGCTTGAAATCAAAGAACAAACCAGAGGCCCAGACCAGTGATGGCTCAGCAGAAATGTCTTAGTCCCCCCCAAAAAACAGAGCCAGGAGTCCAGGTACAAGAGCCTGCAGGAGATCTGCAGTATTAATGTGTGTTGAGTGCAGTACTCAGGCCAGTTGAGTGAGAAAGAAAACCAAACCAACCTAATAAATTATCACAGACTGGTAGCAAAACCCACCACCAACAAAGGTAAACTCAAAAGAGAGAAAGATGGGGTTGCTACAAAGAGAGAGGTTTGACTGCAGGCAGACAGGAATAAATTAATGATGACACATTGCACGTGTGCAATTATAGGAAGCAGCCAAATGTGTAAGGCCAAAGTCAAATACTACAGTTATTTCCAACTTAAGTAGCCACGATCAGTCCATTACTCTGCTCTAAGTTGTGCTGAGAAAGGTAGAACTTCCAGCAAGAATTCCCAATTAGGGAATTAGTGACAGGCCCAGCAAGAGAGGCTCCAGAAAGGACAACCGTCCATCAGTTAAAGTGCTTGTGCAGTTGTAGCAAGGTAAGGACTCCAGGTTCTGTAATATCCATCACTGGGTCAGCTAGTAGAGTTGAGAAGAAACAAAGATTTCAGGCACACAAGCTCATTCCCAAAATTGAACCCAATCAGCAGGTTGCAAGGTTAAGTCCTGCACAGTGTCATCCTCTACTTCCATCTGTGCCTAGAAGGAGGTTATCAAGGTACTCCAAAGCTGCATTCCATTTTTAATATTATAAATTGGTCTAACTAAAACATATCCTCCAGCCCCTTGTGCACCAATCCTTAGGTTGCATAATGGTAAACTCTGCAGGACACAGAGTTTGCAGTCCTCATCCACAGCATCCCCATTCACAAGTACACTTATAAGCAGCACTTAATGAGTCCCTGAACCTGGTATATACAACAGCAATGATGCATTAGTCTGTTGTACTTTGAGGTTACCCACCCACACACCCTTACTGGACACTTTTGCACCTGAAACTCAAATCATTACCTTAAGAATCCTTACAAAAACATTGCTGCTCCCTCCTGGATAGATCAAACCTAATGAATCTCCCTCCTGAATAGATGGAACCTACCTACACTCATGCACAGCTTGACTTTGGCATTTGTAACCTGCAAGGAAGACCACAATTTAGAAGTCAAGACACTTCTATAATATAGAGGTGCTCGTTTAGGTCAGTGTTACATGGAGGACCCGTAAACACTATTATTGAGTGCTATATAGAGGAGAATGGTATTTGTGGCTTAACACAAAAGCTGCCAACCCAGTCTGGCAGCACCCATGAATGTTTCTTACAAGTTAACATTGCTCCTACCAATATGGTGGTAGACGATTTCCAGTTAGTCAGTCCTGTCCTTCAGCTGCTGTGAAAATGTCCGTTTCAGGGCACGAGATACTTTTACGATGTAGCCATTTAAAAGGGCTACAAAGGCAATGTCCAGATTTCTCCTCTTCCCACTCACAAACACAAGGTATTTACCATGAAAGACCAAGCTCCTCCAATTCCCATCATTAGCACATGACAGGACACAACTCACCACGTCTCCTGGGGTGATATGGCTGGAACTGGGGCTGTGGGACAATAAATACATCAGTGACCTTGTGGAGGTGGAAGAGACCTTTTTAATAAACAGAATTCAAATAAAAAAAAAATCCCTCTGATCTGCCACTCTGAAAAGAGTTCAGGCAACTAGTACAGAAGATGATACTGTATGTGCACAGATGGAGGGAGCAGGGAAGAAAAAGAACAAGCTGTCACCAACCTGATGAGTTTCCTCAGTAAATCAGCAGAAACCATCTCAGCAAAACTCTCCAGATAAAATACTGGCGGAGCCATCATAAACAACTCAAATCAATATAAAGAGAAATCCCTACGTCGGAAGGCGCTATATTAGAATAACCAGCAAAATACTGAATGCTGCTGGAGTTGCAGCAAGAGCAGGGAGACAGATAAAATTTGCCAGTCACTCCTGGGCTCAGGAATGGCCATGTAGTGAGGAAATAATCCTTTCACAGGCAGTGTGTGTGCGTGTGTGTGTGCTGGAGGGGACGTTGGTGGCAGGGAGGTCAGGCCATAGACGAGATGCTGTTGCAGTGGCAGCAACGGAGGGTGAAGGGCAGCACTCAGGGATGTCGATTCCGTCTTGCTCTGGCGGCTAGTGCAAATAGTCGTCCACTCTGGCAAAGGAGCAGGAGCCCAAGCCCACGCGAGCCATGAGGCGCAAGCACTCCGACGCCTGGCCCAGGGCAAGCATCAGCGGGGGCTGCTTTGGCAGGTTCTGAGATTCTGGGGGGGCAAAAAGAGAAAAAGAAGATCTGTTCAGAAGAGGCATTTTCGCTGCACAGCTCCTGATCTGAACATGAGACCCTCTACGACACACGTGTGCACCAAGGAGAGCATCCCTGGCTGGACGCACTGGTGCTCAGAAGGAAAATCTTCCAAGTCTGAGGAGCATGAAGGAAAAAGGAAAGGCAGGAGAAACTGGTCCCAAGTACTGAGGGAAAGGCTCTCTCTCTGTCTCCCCTGCGCGCAGGTCCAGGCCATAGTCCAAGACCCAGGAAACTTGTTGGTCACAGCCTCTTTTCAAATTCATTCTGCTACATATAGGGAGGGAACCCTCAGCTGAGCTAGTCAAGTCCTGCGACTTGTGTGACAAAGAATACCCAGACACCGCGTCCTGCAGCTGTGCAGAATACCCAGCCATGACCATCATTCCTCCTTCAATCCTATCATTTCTGCTCCTTTACTCACACAGAGTCTTCCCAGATTTGCTCATTTAGCTGTTCCTTTTCCCAGAGGACAATCTCTAACGCTCCCTCGTGCACACTCAATATGAAGTGCACAAACCCACGAGGAAAGATGTCATTCCAACAGATTTCTGAGACAGAGAAGCTGGAGAGTGTGTGGCCATGCATGGATTGAGCTAAAAAGAGGGTAATGTCCTGGGAAGTCACACGAGCAATGACATGACACGGGTAGCGTCTAGGGGCAGCATCCAGGGGCTGGGTAGAAAGAAACAATCCCTTTCTTGCAGCCTGGTTATCAGGTTATCTTATTATATGCTCATTTTTCCACCAGAGCATTTTCTATAGAGGGATGATGGCAGGAGGGTGAGCAAAGAAGGAAGAGAGATCTTGGTTTCTTCAGTAGGCAGAGAATGAAACTGCCAGGGAGAATCCTTGGAAGCAGCACTGAGGAAAACCCAAGAAAGGAGCCCAAAAGAGAATGTATCAGGAGTATCCTTTCTCTACAGGCTTCTCTCCAGTCTCACTGCCCTCCTGGCTGATTCAACTCTGAGCAATCGAGAGGCAAAAGCTACAAATATTTCCAAAGTTTTTGTAATCCTCAAGGGCACGCCTGTCACAGAACAGCCTCTGAGAGCCGGTATATCCAGGGGTAACTCTCACCCAGAAGGCAGATCTTACCCAATATAGCACTATTAAGAGCAGCACACACAGGTTCCCTCTGGATCGGGTCCAGCTGTTGACCAACGGGGCAGTTCCAAGGGTCAGAGTAAGCTAACAAGCTAAATGCATCCTGGAGAGAGAACAGAAGGGCCCAGTCAGGTCACACGTGATGGCAAACTCGCAGACACAAAAGCAGGTCTGTCAGCGGGGCACCTCCTGCAACCAAGGTGACAGGCGCCTACCTCCTGCAAAGAAATGGCCCGGTTCTTCTTGGGACCACCCTGGGCCATCAAGAGAGGAGATTAAAGAGGGTGTCCTCTCCGACTGGCAGGGGAAGCACAACAGGAAAGCAGGTAGTTTCACCTGGAGAGAAGAGGAGCATGCAGCAGCCCCAAGAAGGCAAGCAGGAGCAGAACTTCCTCTCTCCTGCGCTGAGAACTGAGTCTAGATGCTTCATGTTGACTCTGTTTTGACCTCTGATTCCCACAGAGGCTTCCTCTTACTCTCCAGGTGCAAAAGTGAGAGCTCTGCAAGTGAAGCCACAACTCCAGTCCTGGCTCAAAGGACCACTGAGATACAGCACCCAGCTCAGACGTACCTGGAGCATCTTTTTGTGCACTGTATTCTTTCCGTATTCTCTGCAAAGCTGCTCGCTCAGCGTCTGCAGCTCCCGCCCAAACTGGATCATTCGTTCCGTGGCAGCGTGGTTCCCTCCGCAGAGCTGCCTCTGAGGGCAGTTGTCTTCTAGAGGAAAGAGCAGAAAATTGTCTCTTGTTCCCCACAATTGCTCCTTCTGTGCCATGCTACCCAGTTCTTAGCCATAAATTCCTCTCTTTCAGGAGCAGATAGATGCTCCTGGGTCTAGAATTATGCAAATAGAAGCTTTTTTTTTGAATCATGCACCACAAGAGGCAGCAGGGTTGCTTTGGTACAGGGCAAAACTTGAACTCAGTTTGTTCAAGAACTGTCTATAAATTAAGTCTTCTGATAAAATCACTGGAGATGGCGCCTCTGGGTCTGCTACACTTACAACACCAAAATCCCTGGTCTAGCAAAGCCCAGACTCCAAAATCTTTCAGTCCTATATACCACCACTACCAGTGGTCCCCTAGAATCAGATGGCTTCACATTCCCTGTGAATCAGAGATCTTGAGAACTTCATTCATTGCAGTGGGGAAAGAGACTCACAGGACATGTCTCTTTCCCACATCCAATCACATCTTTAATTTTTGATGCCATCTCTTTTACTCCCCTTTACACCTTTGACTTTCTGTGCAACAAGGCAACAGACATCCTGCCTACCTATGCTGGATTCATCCGTCTGCAGGATCTCTTCATGTTTGTAGGTGCCATTCATTATTCTGGTCGATGAGTTTTCCAGGACTCCATTGGGGTAATGTTCAGCCTCCATTTCCATCTCACTGTCACTGGGGTAAAAGAAGGAAAAGAAGGTCAGATGTATAAATTAGAAAGGGACTCCACACTCCACTAAACGGAGCAGTAACTACCCTCTGCTCTCCTTGGACTGCCTGTAGCTTCTTGAAGGAGAGGTTAAATCTGACCTGTGGAACAAGTCACCACTGGTTCAGGAGCTCACCACAAAGGAATTGAGCATCAAGTGGAAATACTGCAGAAAACCCTCAAGAGGACAACACTCAAACCCAATAATCACTTGGTGAGAGAGCTATACATGAACAGTAATCCACCAGCTAATGCAACAAAAAACAGGCTCCACAGGAGACCTCCTGGGACAAACCATCATGTGGGCACTCAATTCAATAGTAAAACTTGGTGTTTAAACCAAGACCATCCTAATATTCCTCCTAACATGAGCCTCCATGGTCTAAAGCAGAACAGGGAACAAAGATGGACCTGTCTCTGCTTCTTGTAGCTATGTGAAGAGTTACTCTGTTTTTCAGAAAAAGACAGATGCCCTCCTGGCTCTTCAAAAATCACATTTGAGTCATTTCCCACCCTCTCATCCACTTCAGGCATCGAATAAGAAAATAAACAAATACCTGGTTTCTTGGTTACTCGTACTACTGTGCTGCTGAGATTTGGTAGAATCTGTAGAATTGGACTCGGAGTAGTTCACAGATGAGGGGGAAGAGGACGAGGAAGATGAGGACGACGAACTCAGTGCTGGGTATTTACTACGACTCTGTTTGCTTTTTGCGGACATGACTCCGTTGCTACAGGTTGGACTATCTGCTCCTGAAAGCCAAGAAGGAAAGGAAAAATGAGACCAAAATTTAACAGGATTTACAGAATACAGAAGGAATTATATTAATATAAAAGGAAACCTATAATGTATCAGCAACATCTGAGCTTAAGTAAGCAACAGAAATTTGTCTGAAGAACAGCAGAACCAGCTCAAACACAGAAATTATTGCCGAAATATGAAGTAGGAATCTTATTATTACAAATTCTTTTTTTTTTCTCTCATAAACAGACATCACTAAAAGGAGAGTCGGACTTGGAATCTATCTATCTATCAAGCCTTGCAACTTGTATCTATCAAATGAGGGAACTCTCTGCCTCAGGATTCAAAATAAACTTTTGGTAATTACTACAAGTTTTGTATGGATTCAAAATGATTAATTAAATTCACACAGGCCACGTATTTAGCCCGTGTATCAAGACAATAGCAAATATCTACAAGCTCAAAGAATATTTTAGGAAAATATAACTAAAGTCTTGCCCTGCTCTCTGGTCAGTCAGTACAAGATACAGGACCAGATGTTCCAATCTAGTACAGCCGTTCTTCCTGATAGATTCAAGTTCATCCCACAGTTTTACTCATAGCTCAGGAATGTATTTCTGTTTTTATCACTGCAAAAGCCACAACACATTCGTATAACACAGGTCATTTTCTGTATTTTAATGGCAGAAGAAAATACGTAGTAGATTGTGCACCACTGCCCTGTTGAATATTTGAAACACTGACTGAAGAAATTCTCTCTTGCAGCCCTTAAGCTGCAGGGGACAGACTCCTTCCAGGCTTATAGTTTGGGCTGTGAAATACTGAGTCACACAAGGCAGCAGCATTTGCTCTTCTCACCAGGAGACAAGAGAAAAAAACCACTTACCAGTACTGTGAACATGGGAGTTGTTTGAGCCATGTCTAGGGCTTAAACTGGGGGAGCCGGGGTAACTGTCCTGGGATCTGGGGCTGCGGGCACTGAAACAACGCACTTCGCTGTCCGTCCCGTTTACCATCTCCACAAACTGCCGACACCTGATTTCATAGGAATGAAGAAAGGAAAAAGGAAGCATGACAGCCAGAACGCTCTGCATTGATGCCTCCTTGGTTATTTATTGCTTGCAGAAGTCCTGTACACTGGATAGGATAGGGTTGGGATAATATTTCTGAGGTTACCCAAACGCTCCCAAGTCTCTACTGCTCTGAACCCCAAAGAATTCGTATGATGGTGAGCTGGTAGATGGGACTCGTGACAGAAGGTGGTTTTCCTTGTCCCCAAAGGAAGTCTATTCCCACTGTGCTAATATGAAACTGCTCCTTCACAGTGTGCTTTCATCCCAAATGCCTATGCAGGTACTTCAGAATTAGACTGTGTTTTATTTTTCCTAGGGAGAAGAAACTAAATCTGCCAACACTAAAGTACCTCCACTATCTCATCAGTCTAGAAATGCTGATGGCTGGTGGAAAATAGAAAGGGAGGAGTAAAAAACACAATATCCACAGCGACAGGACAGTGAAGGCAAGTCCCATTTAGCCTTATTGGGGACTGAGGTGTACTCTGTCCTTCCCCTGGCTCCGGAGGTGGCAGTACCTACACAGGCATTTGGGAGTCCCATGGTTTTCAGCCTGACTTGATGGTTTGGTAGCCTCTCCTCCGACTCCACATTTCCACATAGGGAATACAAGAGTCTTCATACTTACTTTAACATGAAGAGCAGGTTGGGATTGTGTTCTAGGAGGCCAGGGTAAAGCTGTTGGGTGGCTTCTATAGCCTCTCCCACTCTGCCAGCTAATACTAGCTTCTGTATTCCTGAAAGAAAAGGAAAGCTAGTGACACACAAGACGGACCAGCAAGAAGGGCCAGAGCAGTTACAAAAAGCTCTCACCCAGCTCCCTGCACAAAGGACCCTGCACAAACACAGATTATTGTTTTATAAATGTACTTAAACTCAAAATGCTCAGTATTTTGTACTAGGGGTTTAGCCTAAAGTGTGAAGCTCCTGGCCTCAAAGCTGAAAGTGGCCCCAAGTCTTCCAGTCAGGGCAGGAGATATTCAGGTAGGCATTTTCTACAAAACTGAGAAAAAATAAAATAATCAAGCTGATCAGCTTAGTCTCCTTACATCACACAGCATGCAGGTCATTTCTAAGAGAAGATAAGGAAAAAAAACAAAGAGCAGCTCTTCAAGCAAAGACAGAGAAGGCAGAAGAGACACAGTGATGATGATGAAAATGCTCAGAGTGATCCCCAGTCTCTGCTGACCCACAGGCAACAACCCAAAGCAAGAAGTGAGCTGTGGGCAGCTTCATACTTTATTCCTCTCCCAGTCACAGCTTTTACTTCTGGACTTCCTGTGGTTACAGCACCACAGAGAGCTGAAGAGGATGTACAATAAGTTAGACTTTGGGAAGAGCTGTCCAAGAGACTTACTTTGTCTGTTCTTTATTGAGGTCTGCTCTTCCTGGATTGTGGTGTCTGTTACTCTGGCAAAGGCAGCTGCTGTTGAACAGTACCCGTGATGAACCAAATAGGAAGAAACCATACTAGAAAAGAAGAAAATATCAACAGAAGAACAGGCATTGGTAAAACACAGTAATCAGAGCAGAGGGGAAAAAAAAAAAAAAAAAGCTGCAATTTCAGTGACCAAATTCTGCTTGGTTAGGACATAATCAGGGTCTAGCCCGTGCTCATTTACAAGATGGACAACTGAGAAGGACACAAAAAAAATCCCTATATCATTTAGTACATAAGACAACATAAGGAGTATTTATTTAATTATTACTGCCTAAGTGTTGCTTGGAAGAGATGTGCACTGTGTTACTGGCAGGGGTCTGTTAGCAACACAGATACAGCCCTCCTGTCCGATCCAAACACTTGGGAAATGCCCAAATCCATGGAGAAGTTAATGGTAGATCTGAAAAAAGGTTTCTAGTCTTTAATTTCTGTCATCACTTATTTTGTCAGCAGTTATTTAATTGGTAACTGAATCTCTTTAGGAATTCAACATACTCACAACCACTTTCTGCTGCTCATTTATAAGGAGTGAACTGTTAGCATTGCTTTCACAAACATGAATTCATTTGTACGACGTGTTTCCAAAAAAATATTATGTAGATGGGGAGAAAGGAAAAAATACTATCAGAAAATTTACACAATAAAATGTCTTCCTGAACAACCAATTTCTGAAGCATTTTGTTCTGTGTCTTCTCAGGATATGTCAGGTAAATACTAACACTATCTGGGTTTCAATGAAACCCAACATTTCAAAACTTCAAGTGATGAATCATTTGATCATTTTAACATAGAAAAGAGGTATTTAAGTCTGCAATAATTTCCAGGTGTTTAACACTGCAAGCAGCTTTCTGATTTTTGAAGCCTCCCCACAAATCCCTGGAGAATTCCTTGGGATCGCTCCCTGCACAAGGTGCACCCTTTGCACGCTCTCTTGTTGCAAGATGCATCCACGCACCAGGTCCTGCATCAGGCAGGCTGAAACCCTGAGCACCCCAGTCTGGGCTGGCAGCAAAGGCCAACACTTATTTCAGTTTAACTCAGTAGCCAGAGGCACAGGTGCACCGTCATGAGGATAAAATGCTCTACAAAGCCATAGAAAAGCTGAGTTCCTGCCTGTGCTCCTTCTGTCCCTGGTGTCACAGTAAAAAACCCTCTATGTTGTACAGAACAATATAATAACTGACTTATAATCAAGATTTTCAGCAAGGACTTAGCAGTTTGACAACTACTTGCTCTAGCAGATTGCTGTATACTCTATTCAGTAGCATTTTTGCATCCGAGGGTACCTCTCCTGAAGCTTTAGGGGGACATTACTGCTCTCCAGGGTGGGCTATGTGACATGTTCATGCAGACAACAAAACCTTTCAGAATCCCACGTTTTCCTGTGATTTGGCTTTGGTCCCAGACAGTTAAACCTATCAATGGCCAAAGAAATAGCTTTTACCATACGGGAACCAGTCTTGAGACATCCTGAGAGCACAAGTGCCCAAAGCCAGGAGCATTTGTGTGCTGCATCTAGTGGGGCTTCTTTCAGCTAGGGTAGAGGTCTAGACTGACTATGACTTTTCTTCTACAAAGCAAAATTGACTACACACTTCTCTCTAGAAATGAGGTTCAGCTCTCCTCCTGGTATGCAATCATTTATACTCTCAAATGAACCACAATGAATCTCCTGCATTACCAGCAATAAGGTTCCATGCAGCTCCTTCTCCCCCAATCAACCCTACTAGCTGATCTCAGGTTCTAGGTGACTCCTGGTTGGATTCTTCATGGCAAGAAAGATGAGCGATCCTACAAGACTATAACAACACACCAAGAAAACTAGTTGCATATTTTCCTCCCTTTCAAGGTTTCAAGCCTCTTGTGTGATGGTATATCAGGAGCACAATATAGATTAAAAATTCTGCTACATTAATTCCTCTACCTTTACCTTCCAGAGAGGCACTCCCTATATTAAGTTTTCTTTACATTTCTTTACATTAAGTTTTCTTAATTTCCAAAATTAAGCCTTTCAGGGAGGAAAAAAGTTGGAAGGGAAGGGGAATCTGCCCATGATGCTTAATTGCAGGGTTACAAAACAAGATCCATGTTAAAACTGCTTAAAACCACCTGGGAAGACGAACATGTAAAATATGATGCTGATTTTTAGAAAGAATCCCCAAGGAGACAAGAAGAGCATGATGAGTGACCGCAACGAGCCCACCAGCCACATAAGGAGGAGTAATTCTGAAGCAAACACAGGCAGAAACTGGTTCTACTGCAGCAGGGGGTGAAATTCTTGAAGAGATTCCAGAAATATCAAATATAGATGGGGCTGGTGCAGACTACTTGGTTGCCCAAAGGCTTTACACAGAATGCTGCAGTAAGGGCTCTCAAATAAACTACACTATCATGTGATAAGAGGGAAGGTCCTAATACAACTAAATATTCAGGTAAACAATAGAATGACAAAAAAAAATCAGTTTTACTTGGGGAGGGAAAACACTGCAATCCCACAGGAACTTGTGCTATTGACATATTCATAGAATAGAACTAGATGGCCCAGTGGCATTGGGTTTATGTCCCAAAATGCAGGGTGCGTATTTCTTCCAGAATAAGATGCTTTTTGTGCCCTAAGAACTAAGTGTGCACTAACCTGTGCAGTCTCTTTTGGAATTTGTGTAGCTTTCATGGTACTGGGGGGCAGAAATCTTGCAACTTAAATTACTATTTAAAAAAAAAAAAATCCCTTAGTTTATTTTGAACTTGTCACCTTGTTCTCTTCATTAGATGCGCTTTGGTCCTTGCACTGGGAAAGGCAGTATGTCACCTTCTCCAGGCTATTTCAGGCTTCTGGTAGACCTTCGAATTACCCCTCAAAACCATCCCAACGCTGAGGGACAGCCCTTAGCCTAACAACCACTCCATCCCTTGGCAAATCCATTTTTTTTAGTGCTATTAGATACTTCTGGTAGATTCAAGAACCAAAACAGTGTTCAAGCTGAGGTTACACTATAGATTCACACACAAGTTTTTGTCCTCTTATTTTTCCCCTAATAAATCCTAGCATTCGATAGTTTTCTTTCTGCTTGCTACCAAAAAATGAGCTGACATTTGTGAGTTCTAATAAGGGAAAGATCTCACCCAGCTCCAAATCCATCATCTGTAAAGTTAGACGCCAGTTCATGCACGTACACTGTATCATGCCAGCATCCATGCTGGATCTTATGTGCCATCTTCCTGTCTGCTCCGTCAGTGCTGGAAGGGCATCCCCACAGTTTTCACCCCCTTTCATGTCCCTATTCCCAGCAGTATCCTCAACACACTGTTATTTCCCTGCTCAACAACGTCCACAAGTCATCTCTGAACGTGCACAACAGCAGATACCACCACTCATGCGAGCAGAGCTCCTCCTCTCGGAGAATCCCTCTCCCCTTTTAAACAACTTTTGGCAACAGGAGAGTCCCCACTGACCTCCACAGCAAGAGAACAACCCAAAAGACTCCTGGACTTTCTTTGGAAAGCAGCCAGAGAATCATGCAGGCTGGTTGGCTCCTCTTCCTAAAAGTTATATCCTATTTCTCCATGCGCTCAGCACATCTACCTTCAGTACCCCTTACATATAGATCCAAGACAGACATTAAGATTCTCTCGGCCCTTTGTTTCCTGTTCCTCTTCTGAAACCCTCTATGAAACCTTTCACCCCCGCTTCTCCTCCCCTTGGACAGAGGGACACTGGAAAGAAATTTCATTCCAGGGCCAGAAGCTCATTTATTTTCCCCATGAGTCCCAGTAAGATCCTGAGTAAATACAAGCTGCTCCCAGAGCCCTTCTCCTTCTCATTCCACTTCTTTCTTCCAGCACTTAGACAGCCATTTCAATCCCAGACACATCCACTGCTAAGTCCCTCATAATAGAAGGGTGCCAGCGTGCCAACTTGCCCTTTTTCTGCCACACCAAACACACAGGCAAACAATTAATTTAGCTTCTCTGTTGTGGCCTTACCTTCCTCAAGGGCCTCTTTTTATACTTCAATTCTCTACTGGCCATACAGACTTGCTGGCAGGCCCCAAGCTCCTGATTTGCTTGCAAACAGATGCTAGTATTAGATGTTCTTCAAAGTCTTTCTTGGCCAGACTAATTATCTGCAGATGAGCAATACAAGGCTGGCAGAAAACAAAAATGGTCACATGGATCTAATCTTCACTGTAGCTAAGGCTCCTGCATGAGAAAGTGACCAGTACCAGGTATTCATGGAAAGAATATGGAAAATAAAGTTACCTGCAGTAATTAAAGCAGTAATTAGCAGTTCAGTGAGTTGATACAGAGTAATAGTTATCAATGGGGAGGTTTAAAATTTAACTATGGAATGGTCTTCACAGACTAGTGTGAATGTTTCAATGTTTATCTTTTAAAATTTACTTAGATCATTTTATTTTTTTTAATGCTTTTTTCTGGAGGAGGTGGTGTTTGTTCTCAAATTCCTGAGTTTTGAGAAACAGTGAATAACCACTCCCTGCTTCCAATCTTTGGAGCATAAATGACTGAGAAGCAGCTACTGTCCATCTCCCTCAATTATCTGTTCCAAGCTGTGGATTCCACACTGGGATTTTGCAGAGAGAAGACACTCCTGGTCTCTGAGAACTCCCGAACCCGCTGTAGTTCCTCTCAGTCCCTTTTGCAATGAGGTGCCCAGAGATGCATTCAGTATTTAGAAGTGTAGGAAGTGGCACAATTGTGTTTTCCCCTTGGCTTGGTCTGTGAGCCTCTGACTCAGCCTATTCTTTGTTCTTGCATTTCTGTATCCAGTTAACTTAGGTCACGACTTCTTGCAACAATAAATTTTACAGTTTCCACTTCCCCTTTTCCAGTGCATTATCCCAGACTGGGTGGTCTCTCAGTCCTGCAAGATTTTGTGCAGTCATTGGCTGAAAGCTTCTCCCATATCCTTTAAAATTTTAGACAGTAGCCATCTACACAGAAAACACAATAAAATAACAAAACAGGCTAAAGCAATGCATATTACATTTAAGCAAAATGCGCCAATTGGTATTGTTTTGCCCTAAGAAATTCTAAATATACATGGGGGGAAAAAAATGGATATAAAGCCTAACAGAAGCTGAACAGCAATGCAATGACTTACTTCTGCAGCATGGCTTGCCACTCGCCTAGTCTGTCTCCTATGGGAAAGCGCTTAATGGTGCTTTGAATCTTCGCCCGCCACTCCCTCATGTAGTCCTCAATGTCAAACACAAACGGCTGCTGCCCGAAGTTGGCATCGACTATCTCTCCCGGAGTCTGCAGACCCACCGTGGGGTAGAGATTTGACTGTGGAAAAAAGAAAAAAGAAAGGAATTTACATTAATCCGCAGCTTCTTTTTTCTGGCTTCAGTTATGTGGCTTAGTAAGACAAAAGAGCTATTCTTTACACTGAAACAAGTGATAGAAAAGAAGAGGTAACAGCGCTCGTACAGGAAAATCTGGGCAGGGAGCCCACGATGGATCACATAGTTATTAGAATTATGGCATAAAATGAGAATATTGGGCTACAACCCCCAACATATTGTGATCTGAGTCACAGATGCTGCCTGTGGCGTGTCCACGGTCTGTTTTATTTTCCTGCGATTCCTGTAACGGTTCAACAGCCAGGAAACAAAAACAATATGAATATAAAAAAGATGGGGCCGTGATTTCAATCGTCAGGTCTAGGTGTTCTCCGCTGCTGCAGCTGAGCTCTCTTACTCCTCAGCGGGAAGCTGCTATCAGATTATTCTATAATATTATATATAAAAGGGGAATAGAGACTAGTTGCGCTGAAAGGTTAGGCCTTTGGCAATCCCAAGACAAGTCATACACTGATAACTGAATTTCCATTTTGTTTAAGCACACACTTGGATGGATATGGATGGATACAGTTGGAAGCACTGGACTTTCCTGAAGCATGGGGAAAGGAGAAAGGTTGTCAGTGTGAAAATACCTCTATAATTTTGCCAATAGTTTCCCCACTGCAGAAACCTGAGGAAATGTAACTGAACTCCACTTGGGACATACCTTAGTTTGAGAGTTAATGGGGTTTAGTTTTTCCTAATGGTGGTAAGGCCTGTTATGAGGTGAAGAACAGCAGGATGCCAATCCCATTAGCAAGAATGGGTACAGAATGTCCAAGGAAATCATTGCCTGGCACTTGTGTGGCTTCAGCTGAAATATTGTGCCCCATTTGCCCTCCTGCTCCCTCTGCCTTACAGGATTCATAAACAGGGTCTGGTCCAGCAGGGGCACGTGAAGATGATCAGAAGCCTGAACCATGGACTATGAGATGGGGCTGAACAATCTGTCAAACTGGATTTGTTCAGCCAATTCTGGATTCTACACGGATATTCAGATACCTCTTCACATTAGTCCCCTCTTCTCCGCTTTAGAAGTGTATGGTTGGTACTGTGTATTTCTGGAATCTCAAATAGCCAAGGAAAAATGAATCTACAAATACAGGCTGGGAAATGAACCAGTAAAACAGGATGATTACATTGCTACTGAGTCAGCAGAACTCTTCCTCTCGTATTTTCAAGCTTTCAAGGTTAGGCAGGTGTGTAAAGAAAACATGCACGACCCATGAGAAACTACCAAAAGGGAACATCGGATCTCAAGTTAAGCTCTCTTTTCTTCTAATGAGGAATCAGATCTTTCTCACTGTCCGTACTTAGACTTCTTAACTGTTTCATATTACGAACACAGAAACTGCCAAAGCCATGAATCAGACCATCAAAATCCTGAGGTGCTGGAAGGCAAAACCCCAAGCCCCAAAGTATTTGCAGACACTTCTCAATCTATTTATCTTTGCAGGGAAAATGCCCATCCCCAATTATCACGAGGAAATGTGACTTGCAATGGACAGTATCCATTTCAATTGCCTATTGGAAATGCATGTTGGGCAGCTCAAATCACAGAACCTCAAGGTCATTACACAGGTTACTCAGGTAAGACCACTGCTCCCATTCCCCTTGCATTTAAGTTTTAGACTCATTTATACCTTTTACCTGGCATTTCTTCTCTCTTCTTTACCTTGAAATGAAGTGATACTGTGTTTGTCTGAATTCCAATGCTATAATAGAAGCATTACTTATAGGTTGTATCCACTTCAAATTCCCTACTACATCAAGACTTTATGATGTCCGACTATAATCTTTATAATTAAACCAAAAGACTAACCTGGGTTTGAAGCCCCCCTCTCTAAAACGAGCAGTGTCCTTAACTGGTTCAAAAAAGCCAGGGATAGGGGAAGGGAGTGACACAGGAGTTACAATGAGGGGAAAATGAAATAACTCAAGGGAAGGATATTGCAGCGAGGGGATGAAATGACCCAGCTAAGCCTCTTGCCCTCTTCCTGGAGACCATTTATCTCATGGTGCAGAATTCTCCACGGTAAGAGATCTATGGGGCATTTACTCTTCTCTCTCCTGGCTCGGAAAAATAAATAAATTTTAAAAAGGAGCAGGATGGATAGGATGGATTCGTTGCTGTGCTGCTGTAAAATCCAGAAACAAAATTCCAAAGGAAAAAAAGAAAAAAGAAACTCTATATATTTGAACAAAACACACGGCAGGATCTTCTTCCTGCTTAACATTAAAACATAATCTCCTCCCTATAGAAACAAGTATTGTGTGAACAAGTATTGCATCCTGCAAGGATTACTTGGTAAGACCTAGTGCAACAGCCCTCCTGTGTGTTCTGCTCCAATGAACCTTCCTCAGTCTATTTATAGCAGAGATTTAACATTGTGCGCAGTCTACAAGGGGACATTACATTTACATTTATACATTCGTTC
This sequence comes from Crypturellus tataupa, assembly GCA_034781795.1. Taxonomy (NCBI): domain Eukaryota; kingdom Metazoa; phylum Chordata; class Aves; order Tinamiformes; family Tinamidae; genus Crypturellus; species Crypturellus tataupa. The sequence goes on along the minus strand of JAWLRI010000305.1, from coordinate 188,111 downwards.
ACTGTGGGCTAACTTCTGGATGAAAAATATAAAGGATATTTCAGGCTGCCAAATCTGTAGTGCATTACAGCAGCACTTTAGATGTGATGTGTATTTTAGTTGATCTGACACTTTGGACTGACAAGAGAATAAATAATAATGACCTATTGCAACAGGAAGACTGCTCTCATCTCAGAAAAAAAGAGCAGTCCAGCTAAATAAGAAGATAATATGGTAAAAAAAGTAGAAGGAAGGTGATAAAATAGATTATCTGAGCCAAAGACCAAACCTGCTTGCCAGGAAGCACTTGCTTCATCAGCTTTAACACTTGAAATATATTCTGTCCTTTCTACAACATCAGAGTTGTTCCAAGCACAGCCTGTGATGTGGGAAATGAACAGTTCCACATTGCATGAACTCTAAAGCAACACTCAAGAGAATGGGAGAGCTTCTCAGGTATCAGAGACAACCTGAGGTTAAGAAAGGGCTTCTCTGCAAAGAGAAACTAGATACTGGAACTCCTTTGGGAGAGACACCAAGGGGGCTATGGCAGAAACCTCTAAAATCATAAATTATGTTGGAAAATGCACAGAGGATGCTATTTGTTATTTCTCACAGCACACAAGCTACAGGCAACAAATAAAAAATTTACAGGAGGTTTAAAAAGAAGGAAGAGCAAGAATTCACACAACAAAGAAATCAATTGAGAAATTTGATCCCTGTGGAAGCCAAAAGCATGAACCAGTTATGCAGACTATGCCAAGCTTGAACTATAGAGGAGATTCATTTAGGGTTCTTAAATGCAGAGGGGCCAAGAAGTTCCATGTGCTACTGCAAGAGAAAAGGACTCGGTGGATTGCTAAATACTTTGCAAATAAATAAATAAATCTTCATTTTCTGAATACCTGCTCCTGCTATAGGATCCTTTGTCTAGGCAGGTCTGAAAAAGAACTTTCTATTAGCTACTACTGAGAAATCTATGCTAAGAACCAACTGAGAAGAAGAAGCAGACATAAATATCTTCAGCATTTTTGTGCTTTCTGCTGACAGGATATGAGACGTCAACTACTCGAGCTGAATCTCAGGCTGCATTCCCCATCGCCAAAGCTGCGTTTGGAGGACAGTGACCTGCAAGGAAGTGTGAATCCGTGCTGGCATTCCAGGAAAAGGCGCAACACGATCCTACAGGTGGTGAGGGAGGACGGGAGGCCTGGGAGCAGCCTGCATACCTGGCTGTAGAATCACGACATTTCAGGAAAAGGAAGCACACTTTCATCCACATCATTCACTTCAACAGGGCATCAGACAAAATATATCACACCCCCAATCGCTTCCCCCTCCCTTCTATTTGCTTCCTTAGTTAAAATACTGAAAATAGGTGTACTTACAGGGAGGTCTGTAAAGGCTATACCTGTAGGGGGAAAAATATTAGAATTAAAAAGACAAAGGATTTTTGCCCTACTCAGCTACATCCTTAACATGCTACAAAAGTCAGTACATTTTCACTACATGAGCTCTGAACCTGCATTTCACCACCTCTCATATTTACAAGCAGCTTCCCTCCCCAACCCTCTCCTCTGCAAGAATTTGCATGTGGGGAAAAAAAAAAAGATGCATGGAAAAGGCTGAATTTCTCAGATGTGTCTCCTAGTATTCCGAGTTTACAAAATTAGCTCCTTTCTTTGCTTCTCTGCCTGTTCCTGAAGTCAATTTTGAAGCCTCACTTTGGTTTTAGAAAGAGAACTCCTGTAATGTTGCTTTCGTTTGTTCTATAGCTACTTCTTACCAGCCAGAAATAAGTATGAACATCAAATATTTTCCATCACTACTGGGAGTTCGCCTTGCAACAAGACCAAGCTGCAGCTGCAAACACCTTCTGGGAGATAATGTGCAAAGAATACCATCATCCTCAGTTATAAGAAATGTGGAAAAAATGCATGATTCCACCTTTTTTATTTGCATTTGACATAGCAGAAAAGAGGTAGCACATACATAGAGGCAGATGCCTAAAGCTGATAAAAAATCTGCAGCCAGAGGTGCCAGAAAAACTCACAGCTACAAATATAACCAGGAGGGAGTTTGGAGAACTCTCACCTGAGGCTGAGGGCATTGCCTGATGTGCAGCCCTTTTCATTGAACTTAGATGTGAGCGACCACTTCAAAGGACGGTGTGTGCGCTGTCACCTGCCTGGGTGCCCTGTCACCCTCCTCGTGTTGAATCCAGCAGCTGAGCAGCAGGATGGGGTGATGCAGTCCCTCCCCTTGCCCCAAGGCAACGCCAAGCAAATGCATCAGCAACAGCAACTGCTTTCAGCAAATCTATTGCCGCTAAACTAAATGCTAGTCCGGACACAACAACTCAGCATAAGCAATGCTTTAAATTAATGGTTTAGAAATCCCAGGCCCACACACATGTTCTGATGCAGGCAGGGGAAGGCTGCCGTCCTCACCAATATAAACATCCATCCACCTCACTCTGCAATCCATTTTGTGCCCCAGGGAGAGGCACTCCAGCCTGCACAGAAGCAGGAGCACAACATTGCTTGGTTTTAAGACCTATTGAGCACTATTTAGCCCGAGTCAAAGAGTTGCTACATAACATCACCAAATAAGCCTGAAATGATAGCTTAAATTAATTTTTAAGAGGGAAATAATCAGATAGTTACAGTTATGTACATGGCCGAGCCTTGGCACTGTATGATGTTTCTCTCCGTCTCTCTTGATTCACATTTGTGACACATCTAGCAACTCAGCATCTTTTCTGTGGCTGTGACTTTGCTTAGAACTTCTCAAAAAGTGTTATCTACATCCAGAAGATATTCAAGAATTTCATGGAACAGAGTCAAAATGCAAGACCTAGCTCCAACCAGAACACACCAAATTTGCAATGGCCAAAACCATAGTTCTTATATAGTGCTCCTGACTGCTCTGATTCTATGGAAGAATATGGAAACAGTGGGAGGCCCTGGATAAGAAACCAGAGAAAACTGAAAAAAAAAATAAAAAAGAAGGAAGGAAGAGTCTAAAGAACCGATAAAGAAGAAAGAAAAAGCTGAAGAGAGAACACTATCCTGCTCTGTTCTTTAGGGAAAGGGTAAAGTCTAACCTTTTCCTTAAAAGACACATACAAATGCCCAGAGGCAGGGCAATGAAATCCAGTTTTCACACTAACTGGCATCACCAAGGAGCTTTTTGACTTCACACATATTTTTGATACCTGTGGCAAAGTTACACAATGACCTCTTTTCCTGCTAGGAGATATATACAGTTAATGTTGTGTCAGGGACCACAAAGGAAAAGTGCAGTCATCTCCTTTCTGATAAACCTTGGGTTTACCCAACACGGAAATGAGATACTCTGTTTAGCATTAAGTATCCCAAAATGTTCAAGATCTTCATGGAGCTACTCCTACTTGAGCTGAAAGGATCTTGACTTCCAAGCTTCCACGTAGACCATTTTTCTTGTCTCCATCCGGTCTTCAATCCCTGCAGACACATCTCATCCCTCCTCTACATTTACTCCGAGATCCTGTGCCCCAGCCAGGCAACCTCCATCCATGCTCACGCAGAGCTCAGATACACTCTCGTTAGCACTGAATAAGAAACACTTCTTTTCTTGAACCCTCTGTCTATTAGTGGCCAAATTATACACATCTGGCCCTTTATAACAGTCTTTCTGGCTGAAGTTTTCATTTTCACTTTGTAAGAAACCATTAAAACATTCCGGCAGGAGACTTTGACTTTGTAACTTTGATGATACCTTTTTTCTCCCCACATCATCTCTCCTCTCTGAGTACAATCATGGTGCTGCTACAGCGGAAGGAGGAGCTGGTAAATGAAAGTCTTCAAAGCTCAGGAGCTTGTCCCATCCATCATTTTCTCATATATTTCTCACATCACTACGTCTGAAAGGCCCAAAAGGAGGATACTGAGGACACAACGATGCTGATAATGCACTATTGTTCTGTAGGCAGAGTATAATTTAATTGCCTGTCTTTCCTACTCTTTCACACAGGTCTTGTTCATAGCTGGGCTGGCATCAGATTAAAAAACATAAGTTTTCCACCAAAGAGAAAATCTTTAGAAGAAAATGAGTGCTAAAAATTAGGAAAGGAAGACTAAGTCCTTCCACTGGGGCAAACACCTCCTAATGTCCTGAACAGAACAAAACACTGGTCAGAACCCGAGATCAAGAAGGAGGAGAGTGTAATAATGACAAGGGATACAAAAGTCACTGATCTGTTCTCTCTGGTTTGCTACACTATGGTTTTAATGTGACGTACATGGTTTAAACAACAGCACGGATTAAAAGCCAAACAAGTATCATGATTCTCAGAGGATTTCAGCTGATATCCTCTCTACTCTGGAAACCTCTGGCGCCAAACTAAAAAGGTAATATATGTCAAATTAGCAGATTGTCCGCATTAAAACTGTTTTTTTTTTTTCTCTCCCATTCAGGGCTTGAGACCTCTTGTTCTGCCGCAAAGCAGAACTATCTGCTGACACTATTACCAAATGAACACAGAAAGTTTAATTTCTAGTCAACCATTTCCTCATCTATTAACAAATCGGAGCAAAGCTGAAAAACGTTCTCCAAAGAAATGCTGCCTTCGTGGGTCTGAGTTCTTCTTGCATCTTCCTCGAAAGAGGGGATTTTACTGAAATGAGGAGAAAAAAAAGGCTCCCATCTCAGATTGCTGTCTCCAATACCCCTGCAAAATGACTTTCCCCTTCTTCCATTGAGAGCTCCCCAAACCTTACACACTCTCGAGGCTGCACACACTGCTATGCAGCCCCACTCCTTCCCACTGAGTCCCTCAAAAAAACCTTTTTTTTTCCTCATAAAGGTTTTGGCTGTGGTATTTTTCTATCAGCTTTTTCATCTTGAATTCAATCAAGTAGAATTGATGCAGCAAGGAGAAGCAAAGGAAAGCAGTGCTTTTCCCCTACCCAACCAAATGAATTCCTGCTCAGGAAGTGAAAGGATCCCATCAAATACACTGCAGTATTTGACAGGATTAATCAGGAGTGGGGTGGAGAGGGTCAGCCACAAGGGAAAGACTTTTCAAATGGCTACAACGTCCTATTTTAGACAAATCAAATACAAGGGATGTCTCAAAAACACCTGTGAGATATTTATTTGGGTAAAATCTGAAATTCCTTAACTTATCCAATTCTACCACTAGCTGGGCAGGACCAGAAAAAACAGAGCAGGCGCTGGGATTGCAATCCTAACCTAGTTGAGGAAACTGAGTAGCACACAAGTCACTTTACATGCTAGAAATATTCGTGTCTTGGAGACACCTTCAAACTCCTGACCTTTCCTGAGCGTTGTTTTCTCTTCCTTGTCTTAAATCTTACCCACAAATGTAGGAATAGTTGAAACACGTGCAAAATAGTAGAGTAAATGGCAGAGAAAGCAGGGCAGGAGCCTCTTTCCTAGGAGGAAAAGTTTCCTTACCTAAACTGTGGCCATTTTTCGTGTAGAAGCAGGTGTTGTTGATGAGGTTGACACAGCAGCCGATCACATCTCCAGTTGTGAATGTGGGGCCGTAGGGCTGCCCTGTCCCCGAAGAGCAGAAGGAGTGGCCATCATCACCGTGATACCCATAGGAATGTTTATCCCACCCTGCGGAAAGAAAAAAGAACTTGTTAGCGATGAAGCTAGTTTGGAAAAGTGGCAACTCTCAGGACACAACTTCTCCAGCAGGAAATTTGAGATTGTGATTACTACTCCCAAGTCATTCCGAGATGGAACAGAGACTGAAAACATTAATTTTCCTAGACTAGTAACTGAAAAGAAATTAATCTTCATCAATCATAACACATTGTTTCAACTTCATTTACCATAACTTGCCCAAGAGACATTTTGAAAATATAAAGAGTTCTTGTTTAAAAAAAAATCATTTCCCAATTCATCTAGCATGGCGTGAAACAAACACCTCCTTGCAAAACATTTTTGCTTCCCACTGAATCTCTGAGAAAATCCATTAAAAAAAATCTCAGAGAACTGTAGCTGTGTCTGCAAGCACTGCTCACAGGTATAACAGAAAGGTTGGGGGTAATCTCTGCATTCCCAGATTAGTTTATATAAGGATTTTTGGGTCTCCCTTGGGCAACAACAGCTTAGAACGTAACTATGAATGGTCAACTGGAACTTTTCACGATGGTCAGTTCTAACACCAGTATCTTTATTTCTTGGGTCAGTAACACTGTGCCCTGACCCCAGTAACACTGGGGTGCAAGCTGGGATCAGTGATTGCTCCCTACCTTCTTGTTCCATCTACATATCACAGTAATTCCAGTATTCTGAGTTCCGTATTTTGCTCTATTCTACCACAATTATATTCCAAATTCTTTTGTGTGTTTCTTCTTTCACACTCTCAGTGCCTGTTCATGAAAGGAGAAGACTCCTTGGGAAGACTTTACCAAACTGAAGTGGAAGTCAATAAAAAAGGTGCTTTGACCCTCTACGGTTAAATGGGGAGCAGTAGTTTTGACAAAGGGACTACAAAAGACATGCAAGGACTATCAGAGTAGAGGGGCTAAAATGTAGATGTGCATCATGCAATAAGGAAAAAAAAATAATACGCTGCAAACCATAGGAAGTAGAAGCCACTTGTGAAGAAAAAGTTGGAGCGCTTCTGTGAGTTACAACTTTCACACGAACATGAGGATACGACACATTTAATTCCTCGAAACGGGGAGCAATACCCCTGTAGTAACAGACTTACATGTCCCATAAAGGAGAAGCAAGAAGGGCTCTAGAGTCTGTTGCCAAGATTTGACTAACACTAGTGCAGGTAGAGAAGATAGGCTAGACTAGAGAGTCTACTGAGGACTATCTAGTAGTACTATGGTTCCCTTCTACTACCCCTTTATTTTCTCTGCTGCTGGCCTGCTAAAGGCTGCTATCACCCTGTATTATTTTAGTCTCCCCAAGCACAGACTTCACACGTGTAGAAATTCAGATCTTATTCAGTGAAGCTGTTTGGGAACTTCAGATGACAACTCTAATCAGTTCATCACCTGTGATGACACAGCCCAAATACAAGCTTCCAAATCACGTGTGTACAAAACATTCTTGGCATCACAAAGCTTCCATTTAATAACAACTTTGCATCACTTACATCTAATTAGTTAAATGCTTACATAGGCACAGGTAGATAAACCGCAGCGAGAAGTTACTGAATCAAGGATGTGAGCACAGCCCCAGGCTTGCAACAGCACCTAGGAACAACTGATACCTCCCGGTAAGAGAATTTCCCTCATCCAGCACTATACTAATGATATACAGTTATTTTTGCCAACTCAAATGTTGTATAGGACTGAATCTGCTTCCTGATACCATGCAAAGTGAATTAAATCTGTCATCAGCTTTATCCAGTCACCACGGTCATCTTAAAAAAAGCAAGACAGGTTTGTTCAAGAGAACTTATTCTACCCTCCATAAGCACAAGTTGAGTGGCATTAATTATATGTATGATCTTTAGTTATTTATAAAGCAAATAATCCATCAGTATTTCTGAAATTCTGCCTGGGATAAGCATTAGGGTAATAACATCCATGTCATTCCAGCACTACCAAACCTCATAGCCAGTCTTCTGGAATTTCCTAGCTCAACACATGCATTTTACAAATACATCCTCCTATTTCTCAAAAGGAAAAAAATATCTGTTCAATACAAGCTTTTCTGCATCATTAATAACTTACTATCACCACCTAGTAACAGGTCTATGTTATTACAATCTTTTCTTGGCCTTCAACTATACTACTTCCACCTCCAGCTCCCCAACAGCTCTTCCTTCAAAAATCCTGACTGTTTTAATATGGGCTGGATCAGACTTCCCAAATACTTCCCACAAACCTAGGGAGCTTCCCTAGACTCCCTCAGCTTTGTACTTTACTGAGCTATTTCCAGAATCCAGTTCAATTCCAGTGCATAAATCACAGCCACCTTCATAGAGATACATTAACCAGATGGAGATTCCATGTATTTAGTGACACTCAAAAGATTTTCTTTCCAAGAAATTCCAAGAAAAACCTCCTTCTTATTATTTTCATTTCATACCCCGTAGCTCTTACTCTGAAGAAGTAACTATTGCAAACTATTATTATCTCTCTCCAAATCATATATAGCTATAAGTACCTCTATAAAATCTTCCATAATGATTCTTTTTCCCGACAAAAGAATACTGGTTTATTTAGCTATGCCTGTGTCTCTGATCATCATTTCTAACCCTTTTCCAGGTTTAAAATATTGGGGATGAGGGCGCACCGCAGACAAAGGAAGCAGGCTAGAGTTTTCCTCTGCTCTTTTCCCTAGACCTATGCAGTTCATCCTAGCGTTTTCCACATTATTACCCCTTCTACCACTGAGCTAATGTTTTCATGAAGCTATTGTAACCCAAAGTTCTCTCTCCTGAAGGGTCACAGTCAGCTCAAAAGCCATCACGAGTCTATGTGTAAAATTACATCCCGTCCATCCACCAGCTTTATGGGAATTTTACATCCAATAGAGCTCATGACCCTTTCCACTTCCTCCAATAGGACATTGCTTCAGCTTTTTGATGAATGCTTTCTAATTTTGAATACACATATTTAATCCACTTCTTCAAACACAGTGGCATCCTTTTGCCCTTTCTCATGGCTGTTTTTGATATATGACACACACTTGCATTATGTTTTCACTGTGGCATCTTTAAGTTGTCCGTAGGGTTTTAATTCCCTCTGCCATATCTTTTAGTTCCTTCTTAAATCACTTTCTGCACTGTATATAATTCCCTCTTTTTAACTGAAGGTAACCTATATCCTCAGTGACTTCTAACACTCTAAAGAGGATGTTGAATTTAACCCTATCACAAGGAAAATTGCATAGGGGTTGTACTTACCTGGCTTGTATCATACCCTTGCACCCTTCTCTGTGGCATTCAAAATCAGAAACTCCACCAACACCAGCCTATTGTGTTTAAAACCAAGATTTGCTATTCTGGAATCACAAGCAGCAGAAAACACACGGGACAGATGTTCTAAGGAAAGACACAGCTGTCTGGCAAGTAACATACAGCTTTCTTTTCCAAAATATCATCAAGATTGAGTAACTAAGGATCCATGTGGACAGATTTGGCTACCCCAGTCCATCCTGACAGTACTACATGGGCTATTACTTCTAAGAAGACCTTGAGGGTACCCATGCACAAACCGTTTCTGACCAGTAGTTCCCTCTAACATAATTGTGGAGCTTCCTAACAACCACCTCAGCCCTCAGTTTAGATGAAATGTATTCCCTAGTATCACAAACTACTCTATGTCCATCCCCATTCAGTCATATATTGTCCACTCAATGCCAACCCTACTGTACACTTGACTTTCCTGTGTAGATCCTATCCTAGACCTAACTCCTGAGGCTGGTCTGTGCCTCAGAAAGCACCGAAACTTCAGTGAAACCACTGAAGAACAGAACTATTGGGCTGGGGCACCGTTTCTACCTTCACATTGTGGAAATAACACATCCCATTAACTTCCCATTTAAGCACTGCCAGCAACACGTGCAGAACATCTAGTAAACAGCAAGTAAAACCGGCATCGCTGCTCCACCACATCTAGGAACTAAATGGGAACTGTGGACACACAGAATGTTTCCTGCCTATACTCACTCCAAGGGAGAAATATCCCACTATGGCTTAGGCTATTTATTCAAAATCATCTGTACATGGTGTATATGCAAGTTACTGCAAAGGGCAGGGCCTTGTGCACAAAATAAATTCACCGGCAACTGGACCTCCAATTAAGAAAACCAAAAACATTTTCTAAAGAAGCAGGTGATGGCAATATTTTCCCACAGAGATGGAAATTCCCCAGAATGAACTGGAAGCTCTTTGATTTTCAAACTTGGGTGTCGTCTCACTGTTATATCCTGAATAAGGTCTGTGAAATCTGCAGCTAAAAGGAGCAGTAAATCCAAGCACAAGTACTGAGGTACCTGCACAGTTTGCAAGACCATTTTCCAGGAGAGGTCCTGGTGACTGCTCTGCATGGAGCTCTTTATAGCATATCTTAAGATTTTGTCTATCCTTATCTTTTTTCTCTTGTGTATATGACAAAGAAATATTTTACTTTTCTCCCATGCCTGCTCTTGGCCAGCGTTTGCCTTCCTCTTCCCATTCCTCCAAGCTGCATAAATGCAACAAGTTGAAGGCAGACAATAACTCGGGCAAACACACTGAAATAAAGCCAAGCAAAAAATTTTAATAAGATTTACTGAATGCAGAGTAGATCAGAAATGGATATACCAATAATGTGCAAAATATGGAGGGTGCAGTCACTGCTGGGCCACATTCTGACTAGAGCCAGGATGATTCCCATGTGTTGAGCTGTGCATCCTGCCATCACTTGACAAACTCAGCAGTTTGACAGACATAACCCTGCATATTCTTATCCGTGACGTCCGTTTAACAGCTTCTATGCTCTCAGGGATCATATACAAGTACCAACACTGAGCAGAATAACAGAACTTGAGCTGGTCCTTTCCATTTTGGAGAGATAAGGCCCTGCTTTGCTGTGCAAAAGGGCCCTACTCTGTGTAGATCCCCTGGGGTCACTAAGTGCATATTCTTTCTCCTAGCAAAGAGAAGGCTGAGCACATCCCTGGGCTCCTATAGCCTTAGAATGATCTGTTACACCTGCCCCAGAAATTTGGTGATGGATCCACTTGACTATCGTTACGTAGCACGCAGCTCTCTGCAGAACGCAGCGAGTGAGATAAAACCCCGCTTCCATAAATGACTAAATGAGAGCAAGTGCTCCCAACTGACAAGCCTGATGTGAGAAGCAGAGAACTGCAATATACTGAAAATCTTCTGCCAGAGTCAGAAAAAGAACCGGTCTCTCTTATGTGGAAGGGATTGAGCCGTGTTACAAGGCATTTACTGGCTGGTAACGAGCACAATTCAAGCAAAACACAGCCAGAAAATGGGAGGTTTCTCCTGACAAATGCAAGGTTCAGCAATTGCCTAGCATGACTAGGTGGTCATTATACTATTATATGATATTCCCTGACATGCCACACTAGAAGGGCACGGAAAATAATGCAAGGAAGAAACCAAAGAAAGTACCAGCTTAGCAATTCTGCCATTTAGCTATTAAACAACAGCCCTCATCATGTTAAATAACTCACATTTGTGTTTATATGGCAGCTGTTAGCTGAGGGGCCAGAAGGTCTTAATAACATATGGAGATACCTTCAGACAAAGCTTGCAAGGTAACTGGATAAAAGCCATTTTACAGTGACATTGAGGCAGTGCCATTCAATTGAGCCAAAGCCAATGTTAAAGCTCCTTAAGGAACCTCGGGGACTCGTATCTGGCTACTATTAAAACACATCTTAATAAAAAGATTGTGCTGGAGATTTTCTTTCTGGTCCATTTCTGGTGCTCTAAATGGAGAGGACACTTCGGGATACTAGTAAAGGCCACAACTACATGATGCCATCTCAACGCAACTGGGGAAACTCTATTTTCACATGGCACAGAACCAACACAACCTGATGGATACACTCCAGGCCAAGTTGGGAATCAAACAGACCTGCTTCTGGGAACACGTTACACTAAGAAAATAATGCAAGCAGGCTCCAAGGATGACCCATCTGTTGGGTTATGACCCTTCACTAAGCAGCTAACAAAGCTGAAGGAAAGATAACTACTACAAAGCCACTTTAGACCATGACCCTCAACTCTACGTTTAAGAGGGCTAATTAGAGAAGGGCGTAGACTGATCTAAACATAAAGCAGTGCTGGATCTAGGCATCTGCACTGGAGCCTGTGAGCCCTTCAATGAATTGAACCATGCAAAAAAGCAGGAGAGCCCTGGGTGAGGGCTAGAACAGGCAGAGTTCGCTGGTGAAATGGGTGTAACGAGCAAGATCCAAGTTGGAGTCTTGGAGAAGGTTGGTGCAGGGACAGTGTCTCATCGGAACTACAGAGCACTCGGAATTACCCCCATTTCCATTGGTATCCAGGTAATCCACTATCTCACTTGAGAACTGGATGAGCACATTTAATACTGACCCCTTCTGAGCATTTAATGGCAAGTGGAAAGGCTTTCTCTGATCAGCCTCCCAAATCCTGGGTTACTCCTTAAAACACTGATCCGTTTTTCTGCGCAGCTTCAACCTTGTGTCTAAACACCTTTTGGAAGTAGAGTTACTGAAAGCTTTGCTTTCATTCTGCAGCTTCTCATTCAAACATGAAATCTGTGTGGCCAAAAGTTACCTAACTAAAAGCAAAAAACAACCAAAAAAAGCAAACAAAGAACAGGCCAATTAGTATAAAGTGGGCCTTAAGGTGAAACAGGGAATAACTTTTACTTTCCACAACCCTCATTTTCAGAAAATGAGATATAAATAAAACTTTAGATTAAATGTAGCCTCAATTCAGGAGGTTATTTACTTCAGTGTGGAGTTGTTTTTGTTATTTTCCAGCTCAGAACAGCTCATAGTGTGTCAGGGCGAGATGCATTTGACAGCAGGTCATGCGAAAGGCGGGTTTGATCATCCCTTCTCTCACGGCTCTCGACATCGAGCGTCACGCAGTCTTCTAAGGTTATCTGCACCATTCCTGCATGCACCATGTTGACTTGCACCGTATCAGCTCTTAGCAGAAAACGTGTGTTTTAAAACATGTCCCACCTAAAGGGGTCGGATCCAGCTGTGAACAAGATAACCAGATTATGGGTAGAGTCCCACACCTCATGAGAGGAGCACAGGGCTGCATGGGGATGGTGGATTGGGCTGCCAGGGTGGCTGGGAGCAAGAGGCAAGAGAAAGAGATGGCCCTTGTTTTCTTTTTAGGTACACAAATGGAACCAGGTCCATATGGAGACTAGCAACTTTGAGCCTGCACTTTTGAAAACCTACCATGGAGAGAAAATTTCATCTGAACTACATGGAAAGCAGAAGGCTGAGCTTGAATTCCAGAGACTTCTTATTTTGCCAGTCTTCAAGTTTGAGAATTAGGTTAATCTGTGCCCGACCATGTTTCGAGGCAGGGAGTTGGACCAGATGACAGCCTCTTCCAAACTCAGCCAATCTACAATTCCATAGCCATGAGAAATGCACACGTATCACTCACTCCTTAGACACATCACCAGAAACAGACTCTGCTAGGAGGCATTTGGCCTACAGTTTTGGCACAGACAGGATTCTCCTCCATTAGAAAGTGTTTTGGGTTTTCGGGCTTCCTTTCCATGGCTCTTAGAAGCACTCCCCACAGAGACAGATGCTCCGAGAAGGCTGCACAGCCACATGGCTAACAAGCCCTTCTGAGCTCCATAGCTTCCCAAACCCCTCAATCACTTGGATTATAAAGCATCAAATAGGAAATAGCATAACAAGCACAGGCTTTCTTTGATGTTTGTTTTTCAGTTTCTTCACAGGGTGACTGAATAAAAGCAAAGTTCAGGTCAAAAAAAACAAAAAGCCATTCAGGATCCATGTCTAAAAGGGATAATTGTGCCATTTTACTAACCAGGGAAACAAAGTTGTCCACCCTGTCTCTTCAAACGGCCTGAAAAAGACAGTAGTGGATCAAAAGTTCAAAAGATACAGCCACTGATCAGCCAAACCGGCTTCTCTTCGATGCTCTTTCAGAAAAAGAGCTTTCATGAGCAATTGGACAACTGTGAATTAAGGCAGAAATGCCTTAATGAAGGTATATCAGGTCAGATTAATATCTGTTTCTATAAGAAGTAACTTTAGACCTTTGTTGCCCATATATATTTTTTTAAATAATGTCTCATGGAGTTATTTCAGCCTGCACCATCTGTGTGATTCGCTGGATCACAGATCCAATTTAATAATAACTTTAAAAATAAAGGGCTACTCACATTAGTATTAACCCAATTATATGATCCAGTTTACACACAGCCGCACAAAGTGGTTTGCTAGTACCAGACATGGCAGTAACTCTGCATTTAGAAACTGGCACAGCCAAAGAACAGCATGTGTAACTGAGCTCTAGAAGAAGTAGTTTCATAGGATTTTAGCTGTATTTATTATTTACTGCAAAGCCTGAACTGAACAATTCCACATGGTACTGTATAACCAGTATTTCTATAACCAATGCAGCAGAACAGATTCAAAATTCAAAATATGGACTTACATGGTCAGAACACGTTTGCTGAACTGTGAAAGAACTAGCTACTAGAGCTTCAACACAGTAAAAAAGCCAGCGGGTTCTTACCAGGTCTGTAAGCTATAGGCTGTGCTTACCAAGCCGCTCTAAGAAACCTATAGGAAACCGCAGGGACAGGACATTTTCCTTTTAAAAGCAGTAACTGTTTCCATTGCAAAGATGGGGAGTTTAAGGAAACTCTTAAGACTGCCCAATCCACACTTCCAGGTTGAAGAGAAAGCTCCAAACCTTCCCCATCAGCAACGAGCCGGAATGAAGCCAAGATGAATGTCAAAGCAAAACACTTGGAACTGGACGTGGCCAATGTATTTATTCTCAGGAAAAAAAAAAGAAAGAAAAGAAAAGAGTTGGAAACAGAACCCAGCACCAAGATCCGACTTTGAAATAGGGCTGAGAAGATATCAAAGTTCCTCACTAAGAAGGCAAAGGAGCAAGGAATGGATGGACTTCCACAAGAGGCTTTGGGCACCTGAAGCATTTCTTGTAGTGGTCATATGCTGCCCTGTCAGGAAACTCAGTGTAAGTTAATCTGTTAAAGCAGAATTAAGTTGGAATAGTTTGTAAAAAAAGATAAATCTGGCAGTACCTAAGGCCACAAAAAGTTCAAGTTACAGCTAGACACAAAGACTTTTTAAGAGAGCTCTGGCTTGCTCTGGGCTGTGAAGGATGTGATAATAGTCAATATACACTTCTAACCTATGTTATTTGACCATCATTTAAAAAAGAATCAAACCCATTCTCCAAAAGCTGGAAAGATTATTACTGATCTGTAATACAGAAACATGAAGTTCATTTTACACAGATCATGACAGATTGAGTTAATTATATCCACAGAAATTTGTCATGGCAGCATCATCTTGTGATCCCATAAGCAACAGGTTCACATGATTTAATTCACACAGTTCATTGATAAATAAGCAGGGCACAATCCGATACCTCAAGTTCACTTTGCATTTTATTTCATCCAGGGAAAACAATTTCACTTTCATCTCACACATTCAGCCCCATAGAGCTTGTGGGATCTAAACCTAGAGAGCAACTGTCTGGACAAAATGTTTTCCTTTTAGAAAGTTTTCAAGTTTTCCCACTTAGAACCTGGGAAGAGCAGATGGAGTTAGACTCCTGTGTCATGTTACACATGGACACAACCCTCTCCAGAGCACAAAGCTGTTCAAATGCTTGGGAGGACTGGGCAGACAGAGCAGGGGGTAGATGGGGAAGGAATAAAATTGTCTAAAAATTCTATAGCTGCTGATACTGGATCATCTTGATCTAGGATGTCCAAACCTTTCTGAAACCAGATAGCATTACCTAGGAAAACTGGCAATGCTTTGCCCCTCTCCTCCATCGATTTGCTCTAGTTCTCAGCAGATAAAGATCCATGGCCCTGTTTTCCCCTCCAATTTCCAAGTACCAATTCTGATACAAATTATTAGCAAAAGAGAAAAAGAGAAGTTGCTGCTATAGAAGTCACTACAGTGACCCAAATCTAGATCCAAATTATCTCTATTCATTAAATAAAACAATATTTTGCAAATTATTTTTTTTTAAAAGATACTTAACCAACTTCTAAGTTATGCTACAAGCAAATATTTCCAAAAGCCAAGAAATTAGTGGAAATAGCACTCTACCACACATCTCCTTTTTGCAGAGTAAGGAAAAAAGAGAGAAGAAAAATATGACAGGCCAATTTGCCTGTCACTAAGATTTATTCCTATAAATAGGCCAAATATAATTCTATATTAAATGTCAAAATGTTTTGCTACTTATTTTCCAAGCACAAGCAGCTTGTATGTTTGAAAGCTCATTATCTTCTTAGCCTTTATCCATTTGTTTAGCATTAATTTCTGTTAACTGCTAAAATCATCATGGTTACTTTAAAAATACTAATATAAGTCGTTTCAGTATTATACTCTAGGCTGAAACTCCCAGATATTAGACCTTTATAGTCATGGCATTTTATTAATAGAAACAAGCATTCTTTAATTTGAATATATAAATTAAAGTCTTTCTTTCAAATGAGCACGCAGGCCAGAAGCCAAAACAAGTCTTAGGATTAACTTACCAGGAAGTCTGTTCATGTTGACCCCTTGAGCAGAAAGTCCTATCCCCATGTACCTTCAAGAAAGAAAACAAAATATCAGTCAAACATAGAATGGCCAAGCCCCAGGACTTCCCGCAGCAGAAATACAGAGGTAGGGGACACAAGGAAGGAGGAAACTGTTTAAACTAAGAACACAGAACCCACTGTGCCAGGCACAGATAACCCTTTGCAATCACCTTATAATAATGACCATAGCACAGTCACATACTCCTTCCCCAAGGGTAGAAAGGGCAGATTCTAGCCCTGATGAGTGGAGCAGGGATAAGGAATGACACCTGCCCATCCTCCGGCTATACCCTGCCCCGTGGATCCCTCTGCTCCCCCGGGATGCTGGCCTAAGGTAACTCCTTGTGAGGTTGAGAGTGCCCTGTGCATTCAGGGGGTGAAAACACCACAGTATTCTAATCTATTTTATTCTACTTGCTATTCTAATTGCTAATTTCTGATTACCAATTGATCAGCCAATTCCTATAACAATTGCACCAGTTAAGGGTAGATGTTGTTACCACAAAGACCTTGTGCAGGTGAATAAAATCAACTAAATAAACCCAGGGGTTGTTGCCCCTCTGGATTATGTTTTTGTCTCCTTTAATGAGCCAGTAAAGAAAGGACTGGAAAATAATCAGCAATTAAATGCCTGTTTTTACATATCAGAAAAAAAACATAAGTATCTATAGGTGATTAACAAAAGAGCAAACAAAACACATCAGACATCACTCGAGGGAAAAAATAATTAAGCTCCCTTAAGAATTGTTTAGGATGGACCTTGTCAAAAAGCTTTTGCAAATCCAAGCAGACTAAATTTCATCTACAGACGCATTCACCATGAGCCTAAGTCATGGCCTCTCTCTACCAAGACCACCCTACACAACACCCTGTTCTTCTTAGCTTATTTGTTCTGTAGTTCTCTATATCCTTCGGATATCTAACATCTAACTAGGACAGAATTAGTTTCTGGCTCCAAGTAGAACTTGCAGCGGATTCAGCAGTGCAGAAATCTTCCAAAGATGCAATTTAAATTGGTATTAAATAAATAAAATAAACTTCTGCCAATAAAAGACTTCCCCTGGAAAAACAGGAGGAAAGACCAAAATGATGACTATGCAGCTAAATTAACGCTTTAAGTCCTACTGATGCAAAACAGAAACAAACACCAAAACGAAAAGAAAAATAAAACAAAACACAAGCTGACTTCATATAGCACTCACTCGGCTAAGAATCACTATGTATTTGTCACTGTCAGAAATTATCCAAAATAGCAAAAATAGTTATTTCACAGGAGTGACAATATTTGATTAAAATCAGAAGCAGTTTTAAGTATATACAGTCACATAAGTGGAAAAGTTCCTTCACGGCTGCACTAGGTTTCTCTGCATTTTAATAAAGGGAAATTCTGTATTTGGGCACATTAGCTCAATTAAGAATTCCAGTATTTAATCATAACATATTAAGTTTCTTAAATGATTTAGATGAAAATGGTTTAACTTTTTGACGTGCAGACTTTGGGTTGTCTTGGACAGTACAACACTTGTCTTAGGAAGGGGCTGTGATGATAGGAAAGTTCTCATCATCCCACCTACGTTACCCACCTGATACGTTGGAAAAAAGGCATCCAGGCTGGACTGAAAACTAGAGACGCTGTCAAACTACCCTTGGAATATGGCTGAGTTGAAAGAAGCTTGCACATTCTCTGACAAAGGCGCACAAATTATGATAGTCTTCGTAAACAGTTGCATTTAGGATTTGTCAAGTTCTAGGTCTTTTTGTTTAAGATACGCCTACATTGCTGAACATGCACTTTCCCTTTCCCACTGACTTTTGAAGCGTTCAATCAAGGCAGAGAGAGGATAAGTAGATTTTCAAATTCCGAATACTATGTTTAAAACTGTAACCCTGCCTCAGAATCTCACGGGCTTTGGGAAAAGTCAGAGGAAAACACCACCAAGAAGGAAAAATCCATCCATGTGACAAAACCCTGAGTGATGCTCAGAATCTGCCAAAGAGCCAGTTAAGACAATTTTGGGGCTAGTCTAGAGCTTCTTTAGGCAATCAGCTCAGAGAAATCCTTGCAAGCTCAGCACAAAAGCTGAGAACAGACCCGCCTAGCAGCAAGCAGCTAACACGGGAATTTGACCACTTGCATCTACGCAGTTTCTGAAGTGCAGGAAGGAAGAAGGCATCTCCTAGGCAATGGGAGGAAAGAACGGAGGGCGGAAAGTAACAGAACTTGCATATACTCGTTTGATATTCTTCAATGTAAAGGTTTCTGGAACAAAAGGCATCTCCCCGAAAGCCTGGAAAGCACCCAGGGCTTAGACAGCTTCACCACATGCAAAATAAGGGTGCAGGAGGGAGGTGCAGTTATTGCACGGGTATTACAGGACTCGAGCAGCACACAGAGAAGCAGCCTCTCCCAAACCACACTTTAGCACACACACCCTGGCCTCAATGCAAAGAGTGGTTAAAAACCACAGCCATCAAATGACTTGTTTTGTAGGCCACTACCTCTAGTAAAGCAGCATTTCCTCCATCAGTTAGTGGATTAACAATATTGCTATTACAGGATATAAATTCCTGAAATGGCTGTATTATTACATGGGCCTGTCAAGACTGAATAACACAGCTGAGTGACAAGTTAAACACGGGATGTATTTCCTCACCCACAAACGGGTTTGTGATTCAAAGGCTTACTGTGTCCTACAAGCATTTTTATGCCTTCCTAAATGACAACCACGCCTCTCCGGGAGGAATCTGGTCCTCCCAGTCCCCTTGTATCCCACTCTTTGAGCACCTGCACAGTTAAGCCTAAAATAATCAGGCCAAATTACTAAATTAGATACTAATAATACATCCCACCACAATGACAGCATTTCAGAGGTTTTCACAATTTCTTTTGCAAAGCTTTGAACTTTGAACTGTTGTCCAAGGTGGACCCAGAATTCATGCCAGGTTTAAAGAATGGGAAAAAAGTGATCAGCAATATACACGTACTCTCTGAAACTTTATATCCTTCCAGTTGTGATGGGGGGGAGGAGCATGTTATTTCAATGCACTGAAAAATAAGTGTAGTTTTGCACCTTTTAAAACAAAATAGCCACTGTACATTTATGACTAAGAACTGCCAAAATTACAGACAAAAAAAAAAGGAAAAAAAAAAAGCTTTTTTTTCCCCCCTAGATCAAGACGAGTGTTAGATCCCCAGTTCCCTTACAGTATTAGACTCATGCTAAGAATCATGCCTTAAAAAAAGGCTGCCATTAAATGAAGAACTCGTGTGTCTCAGTCAGCGGGAAGGCCAAATCTGTCCCTTCTCTGGATGAGTTATCTTCAGGAACCAAAAAAAAAAAAAAAAAAAAAAAAAAAAAAAAAAAAAAAAAAGATTTTATACATCAACAATGTATTTAGAAACAAAGAAAGAGATAAGATAGAGATCAGAGACGACTACTTATCTTGAGACTGTTTAAGGAAAAAAATAAAGGCATAAGATGAGCCTACGCAGGCTGAAGTCACCCACAATGACTCCTCCATTTCTGTCACACACAAGATGATCCAGAGTCTTGCAACACTTGAGGGTCAAGGTCAGCTGCCCTGCAACTCTACTTGAAGCTAAGGCATCCTGCTAGGCCAGTTTGCTGGCTTTAGACCTCCAGTCCTCACAGCTGACTGCTCTTCTAAACCAGGTGGTATTTGATAGAGTTCACATAAACCACACCAGTAAGTATGGTGAATTGTGTTTCAGAATGGCATAAAGCATCATCAATGTTCATTTTCCAATTATTCATTCTCCTAGCAGCCAGCTGAACAAGAAGTTTTGTCCAGTTTGTTTTGCTGATTAACTAAGCACACTTCCAAATACACAGTTCAGTGTTGCTGTGTGTTGTTTTTTTTTTTTTTGTGTCTGTCTGTGTGTGGGGGGGGGCGG